>APFE031457666.1:0-22461 GCA_000404065.3 Pinus taeda | reverse complement strand
ATCTCAACGAACTTGTCCCTTGCTCATCCATCAGTTTAGACTCTGAAGTTTTCTTAGTTTACAGTGGAGTATGATATTCCATGGTTTCCTGTACATCTGTTGTCTTAGGAGTATCTTGTAGCCTTTTATTGAATTGGCACCATTCCTGCTCCAAATTGTTGCTTTTGATTTCAAGATCGGTATCTTTAGTTAGGTCACTTATGACCTTCTTTTCAGCTGACCTTTTCCTCGATTCTATTGTATTCTCTATATCTTGTGTTTTCCTTTTATCCTGGGATGTATTCAATTGAGATTCTATGTGAGAATTGGGTCCTTCATTGTTAATAGTTATACTGTGTGTAGGTTTGTCCTCGGCTCTTAACAAATGCAATGGAATTGTTTCAAGCCTTTGATTTTTGACTTCCTGAAACTTTTCAAAATCATCAAGATCCAAATTTGTCTTTGCCCAATCGAATGATCGTTCAAATGATTCAGCGGATTGTAAAATATCTTCAGAATCATTAACTTCATGGTTAAAGGGATTGATCTTTACTGCAGAGTAATACTGCATGCTATCTTCTTTGAGTCAAATTTCCTCTTTGGCAAAGTATGTAACTTGAGGCTCTCTAGGCTTATTAATTCTTTGTTGGCATGGTTGAAGTTTTCCAATGAAAAAAACCACACCGGAGGGGAAAGGTTGGCCATAATGACTTTTTGTTATCTTTCAGGGTCTTGGTTAAGCCTTTTCCCATAGTATGGTGGGCTATTTCTTTTGCTAATAGATTTTTGGAGACATACAAAGGGAGTACATGCGGGACTGCTGTACTGCCATAAAATCTTATATATGTAAATCATTCTTCATCAAAATACTTACATACTACAATAAGGTTTGTAGCGGCTTCTTTAGAAAATCTAGGGGCTTTCTTATTAAAAATGAGTTAATGTAATGATAAAATAACACCATGGAATATTTTATAAAAATGAGGTATATAATGGGATTCACACATCTATTGGTGACTGAGATGGATGGGGTAGGGGTCTTGCAGAGTCCATTTCCAACCCATGATTGGAAGCTTAGTACAAAAACAGACGTCATCCATGATATCGACACTAAAATAAAATGGAGGAAGGTTCATTGTGGAGGTAGATCTCTTTTGACGATATTCGGAAATGGCAGTGACTAGATTATCAGATAGGATAGTGGCCCAATTCATTATGTGGGAATTGACACATGCATCTATTAAAGGGACACATTCTATAGAGAACTTGGTATTATTAGGCAATCCATATAATCTACATAACATAGAAGCTGCATAGTTATGGGGATTTTCCAAAGAAGGTACATACCCATTTTATCATATTTGAATTTGTTCTCTAGGACCTTCCAGCTCTGAATCATCTTGAAGGGTTCTTCATTCTATTCTGTGAACTTGGCCAAGCATAGTTTGAAATATATGTCCTGAGAGTCAGGAAGATGATACATTTGCTTCAAGTCTTCAACTTTGAATGATCTCATTAGCTCCATCTTTGAGTCTCTAAATTATCTGTCTTCAATACTGAGATTTTCCACCACCCATCTAATCATATTTGTGTATGGGAGTATCTTGGCCCTTGCTCCTATTCTGTGAAGAGAATACAAAGAAACATCTTTGAATTGAACTCTTGAAGGTTTTATTGAGTCTATTGTTGCCTTGACGACAATAATTTTATGCCGCTTATGTTCAAGTCCGTTGTATAACACTACAAACTATATCAACAAATATAGTTTACATCTTTGAAACCTCAGACTCTGAAATGGTCTGCTTCTCCTGATTTTTCATTACCTTCTATAATGACATCTCTTTTGAAGCTTTCCTGAAACAAAAGATATATATCAGCGCACAAAATAGAGGGAAATTAAGGTTGAGAGATCTTTGAAGTGGCTTTGAATCGTGGGAAGATTTTGAATGAGATTTTTGTGTTAACTAGCCATAACTTGAAAACATCAATTCCTCTCTTCGAGCTACTAAACATTAATTTTTCTCTCAAACAACTTAATATTTCATTAAAACTCAGTACTTTTCCACACTTGATGACTTATTTGTGCATCACAACTTTCAAACGTTGTGATATAGTGTTTCTTGGAGATAATGTGAAATGTGATTATGAAAATCGCAATATCACATTTCTCAAATTTTTAAAGGGTGACACAATGGCATGTTTTATTAATTTGCGATTTGCGAAGTTCGATCGCGTGTTCTTAAATTGTTGTGATTTGAAGATCACAATGGGGGATTGATCAAATATCGCATTTCAATATTTTCTTTAAGATGTTTATAATTGTCACATGGAAAACTGTGAAATGCGATTTGTGATAAAGGTTCTAAGCTTGGGTTGTATTCTAAGGGTTTTAAGGCAAATTTGTAGAGTTAGCATTTATTTTTAAAGGCCAAAAATTTAAAAGGGTCCCCATTTATATGTCAAATATTAATTATTACTCTGTATAAATGGGGGGTTGTTACATAGTACAACAATTGATGATTCACTTGGGAGAACCAACTATCTCTGATTGGTCATTTGAAATTTCTAAAACTTTCAAAATTAGAAGAGTTATAGGGAAAATAATAAGACAAGTTATAAACTAAAAAACATTTCTCTAAAATCATAATCACTCACTCAATCTATTTACTCAACTACTTCACTCTTGCAGTGATAAAAATACAAATGTTTGCATTAGTCATTACTAAGATTTAAAGAGATATAACAGGTGTTTTCTACAGATAAGTTTTTATTGTTTACTCAGTTATCATAGATAGAGTCGTTGCTACTAGCAGGCGTTCATAGCCTCGGCAGGGTTATATTTTAACCAACAATGATTCATTGTCCCATCTGAAGCAATTTTCAGAATTCAAAATGATATTCTTTTGCTTTTCCTTCTCATTTGCACCTTGTTTTTTCTTTTCAAGTTTATTAAAAGACATTGTTTAGGCTTGGTAACCCAATAATGACAATGCCATTCACTGGTTGTAACTAAATTGAACAAGTTGGCTCCTGATGAGACCCCTTGTCTTTTGATTGATTATATCATTGGCTATTACCTTGTTTTGATAGGAAATTTTGGTAATATCAATTTAATTATTCCCCAATGATCATGGTAAACAAGCTCGTAATGAGACTTATTATCTTTTAAGTTTTTCATATTTTAGAATTACACTCCGAAAAAAGAAACGTTTATCAAAGGGGGTGAATCATTGACCCTATTTAAGAGTTTTGGATGATAATAATAGAGTTTTAAGATACTTATCTATAGAAAGTCTTTACTAGGTTAAATATTCTTTTCTTGACTGATAGCAAAACATCTATACTTTATAAAGATAAGAGCTTGTTCATAGAATAAAAGTTTTTAGAAATATCAAAATTTTCTAAAGAAATAAGGTTCAATTTAATACTCAAATGCTCTAAATATTTCTTTAACTTTTCCTATTTATAGAAGTGAAAAATCAAAATACTATCAGAGACTTTATTTTGAGAAGCCAAAAGTAAATACTACTTTAACCTTTATTTTCCTAAGAATCTTAAAGACAATATGATACAAAATTAGAAGAGGTTGTCTTCTAGGAAAAGTATTTTTTTAGAATTTGTCCATTGACGGGAAATGAATCTATCCTACCTCACAAGTCTTGTAAACGAAATGTTGATTGACCAATTTTCTCAATGATTTGGAAAGGTCCAAGCCATGATCTTTGGAATTTGGTATGCTTACCGTTTTCCTCATGTGCTTTGTCCCATTTCAAAACCAGATCACCTAATTCAAAGGTTTAATGACTGACAGAGGTTGTATGAAAAGAGGCTTTGAATAATAGTTGATGATGGGAATGGGTAGCTCTAGATTTTTCTCTTTCTTCTTTAAGCTTAAGGATCTGAAATTGTCTTACTTGAAGAGAAGAGGAAGGATTTTCATTAATGAATTGCACTAGGGTGAGGGATGGGATTGCTATGTTTGTGGGGAGAACTGCTTCTTTTCCATAAACTAAAGCAAAAGGAGAATAACTGATTGAGTGCTTCTGTGTTATTCTATTTGCCCAAAGAGAAAATGTCAACGATTTGTGCCAATTCCTATGATTTTGGTCTATAGTCCTCTTGATGACTTTGATAAGGCTTTTGTTTGTTGATTCAGCTAATACATTACCTTGTCGATAATAGTTGGCTGAATACTTCAATTTTAAAACTCTTTCTAAGGAAAATTATACCATAGTATTTCGAGAAAAATAAGATGCATTATCAAACATTAAAGCTGTGGGTAAGCCAAACCTGGTGATTATGTACTGATCAATAAAGTCTGTAATGCTTTCTGTATTAGCCATCTTTAGTGGGATAGATTTTACCCATTTCATGAAATAATCAGTAGCTATAAGGATGTATTTGTGTTGCTTGGAAGAGTTAGGAACAATCTCACCAATTATATCTAATCCCCATTGTTCGAATGGTTGTTGGATATTCACTGGCTACAAAGGGAATGCTGATTTATTTTCTCTTCCACCTGCAGTTTTACAAGTTTTGAATTTTCTTGCATAGTCATGTGCATCCTTAAATAGTGTTGACCAATAATAACTTGCATGCAAGATTTTGTGAGTTGTGGTGTTTTCTCCGAAATGACCTCCAGCTAGTCCATCATGTAACTCCTGCATAACCTTTTTAGCTTCAATTTTTTCTAGGCATCTTAATAATACTGAATCATAATTTTTCTAAATAATACATTACCAGTTAATTCATACTGATTTGATTTCAACTTTAAAGCACATTGTGTTTTGTAATTGAGATGCATAGGATCATATCCATTCTTTAAATAAAACTTCAAATCAACATACTGTGATTGTACATCATTGAGGCTTACCTATGATATTTGAACTTCATTACCTTGGTCTTATTATTTTGATAAATGGGAAGCTTCAATTAGCATCCTGCAAAAACCTTGGCTCCTAACAATTTTAGCTGGTCAGATTTCTACATCATACTCTTGAAGTGCAGTCACCCAATTGGCTCTTTTCTTCCTCACTTCTCTTTGAATAAATAATTGCCTTACTGCAGGGTAAGGTACTACTATTTTTGTATGATTTTTGAGGAGAAAATGTCTGAAATGTTTCAAGGTTTTAAAGACAACAAAAGCTTGCTTTTCAATAGCTTAGTAGTTTAGCTCGACACCTTGCAAATTGGAAATGAAAAAAGAGATAGGTGCCTCGATGTTTTGATCATTCAGCTATGTTAAAACTACTTCATATGATGTATCAGATGAAAACGTGTACAATACAAAAGGTTTGAGAAAGTCTGGAGTTGTTAAAGAAGGAGCATTGATGATGGATTTTTTTATGAACTCAAATGACTCTCTTTCATCTTTAGCCCATTTGAAGACTACATTCCTTCTTATCATTGATTGAAGGGGTAGACCAATCTGTGAAAAATTAGGAACAAATATTTTTACAAAAATTGATCTGGCCTAGGAATAATTGCGTGGCCTTTTTGTTATGTGGGGGAGGAATCTTCTCAATTTCTTGGATTCTATCAGGATCAATATAAATTCCTTTCTCGGACATTATGAACCTGAGGAGCTTAACTTCTGCTAAATCAAAGTATGACTTTTTGGGATTAATCGTAGAAATGGTTATTATTCTCTATCAAACAAAATAAAGGACTAAGTAATGAAGATCTTGGTCAACAACAGAACTTATGATTATTAACTTCACATTAAAATTCACTTCATCTCTGCCACCTTCAAGGAAATCCATCACCATATTGATGTTGTGACTTGGTCCTGGAAAAACATTTAGCACGTCTGATTCATGGAAACCTTCAAGTTAGACAGTATATGTCATGCTAACTTGCAAGATATTGGTGTGAGGTACACTGAGGCTTGCAGGGCTTGCCCCGCAATTTGCCCTCATGAAAGCATAGAAGTAGATTATAACCAGTTTCTTAAGAAACCATGAACCCTTTCTAGCCTTGACATCTTTGTGACCAACAAGATATACAACTCCTGATTCTTTAGATTCACACAGAGATGAAAGATCATACTCAAGACTTGTATCTTCATTTGCAGACACAACACTTGTGGGTAGTCCTAATGATGTGCTAGCTCCAGATAGACGATTTGATGGGGCACCATATTGTGTGTGTCTCTCGTCTGCCATCATGGGTGTTCTATGGGAGTCAACGAAACCGTTTGAAGGTCCTACTCCTTTAGAATCGACTGATTCATCGTCCAAGTCTATATTGATACTCTCATTCTCAAGGGCAAGTTCTAAAGCCTCCTTTCGAAGAAACTTATCAAGGATTTCAATAAGTAATTGTTCAAAGGCCTTATAATGTTCCTTACAAATGTCTTTGTACCCATATCTAGCCACACATAGAAACATGTTATAGTCCCTTGGACAAATTCTCCTAAAGAGAAAAAGCTCATCTTGTGGCACAATAGGCACTGATACATACTTTATACAAACAAATATGATGATCGAATGTATGGCTGGAAGGTTTGTTAAAAACTGCCTAAAAACTCCAGGTAGTCCATGAACAAGTTCACTATAAACTAACCTAATTCCTGGGACTCGGATTGTCCCAAGTTTGGATCCTAATTCTAACATCAAATAAATTGACACCTTTTTCCTCACTTCCCTTTGATACTTCAGAACACTTCCATAGTTCCAAACATACATCACAAGAAGGAAGCAGGTGGAAAAAACCATTTATCCAACCATTTTCCCCCACTTTCATAAAAATTGCAGAAAAATAAGTCAGTTCAATTGATCCAAATAGAACAGGAAAGCCAATCACAAGGAATATATTTTTTGCCCATATAAGAACCATGACAAGAGTCACTTGGCTTGTAGTCACCATCATCATCCCTGCCTCTGCAATGCCATATGCATTTGATATCTTGGTCGTGCTCCTAAAGCATGCACATACCAGGACACACATTATCATTAGGAACCAGTTGATGACAGGAATGTAGATCTGACCCATGAACCGTCGGGATGTGTGAATTATTTTCTATCTGGGAAAGCATCCTAGGGCCATGGACATTTTAATATATGAATTTGTTGCTGAGATCATTGACTGGCTTGCAATCATGGAAAACAATAGTAGCTATCACGAATACTGGCTAGATAAAACCATCTGGAATTGAAGCATAGAATACCTTCTCCACCATAGAGGGATGCTTCATAACATATGCAGCTTCATCCATGTAAGCCAATAGTAGGCACGAGAATACTACACATGTGAAGGCTATATGGATGGATCTAATTGAGAAGTGACCCAAATCAGCTCTTGTTATGCAAGACACACAACCTCCTAGGGACATCCATGCTTTGATAGTGTTACTCTTGAACAAGTAATAGATATAAACTAGATTGAATGCCCTTAAAACTGTCACGTCATGTGAAATAATATTGTAAAATCTAGTAGAACCAAGAGATAAAAACCATATCATGAGTGTCGGAGAAAATGTCATGCCTACTTTGCTTGTACTAAACTGTTTTATGTTGAACAAGATCACCAGGAATATGATTGAGACAATGACCACTGTGTCTTCCATAAAGCTAGATATTTCATCTTGCAGGCCACTCACAGCAGACATGACTTATATTGCAGGTGTAAGTATGCAATCCCCAATTACCATGGAAGTACCCATGAGAACCAAGAATAGCAATAGGGTCTTCAATTTTGTACTTCTCTGAAGGGTTTCTTTTATTCCTAATGATCTTTCTAGTTCCAGGGTGGTAAACTTGAGCTTGAAACTGGAAATTTTTTCATCTGATGGTTGTTGGTTGGGGAGCAGATTGACCTTTGCATATATGCAAATGAAAGAGTATAAGTAAAATGTGCCCCCTTCACCATTGTCATTGGCTTTGAGCACAATGAACACATATCTGGCCAAAGTATTATGGATTATAATTGATATCTAATATTTTTTAACTTTAATTGATTCTCTGAAATTGATTCCCTTCCTCCATTTTCATTAAAATAATCATGTTATAAGGCAAAAGGGCATACCTTTATATGAAATTTTGCCAGAAAAGAGTCCAAAATTAAATTTTGGACAATTAAATTTTCATGCAACCAAGCAACATTTCATTTTAACGATAGTCTTGGTTCAACATTTTTTGACAACGGTCTTGGTTCAGTACTTTCTTATGAGTAGAGCCCTCTCCATTAATTCAAGCAAGAGTGGTCTCCTTGGAAAAACAATAAATATGACCATTTCAATTTTTTTCATAATGTAATACCTAGTACCAGATATCTTTGGTTTATGCCTTCTAAAAGCTTGGATACCTCATCAATTTTTCCCTTGGAGAAACACTATTTTACAGAAAGGCCATATGTCAAAAAATCAGTTTCACAACCTCTCCTAATTATTTTGTCTTCTAATTGTAATGCTTTTTCCACTTCACTAACCAGAATTAGAGCAGACATTGCTTCTGTGTATACTTTAACATGTACAAATAATTTACAATCTATCACTTCCTCAAGAAATTTTGATGCCTCAATTTTTTTCCTACCTTCCCAAGATGATGCATGCCATAGATAAAACTTGCATAACTTGGAACAACACGTTCCCTAAATATTTGGTTCAGTATCTAGGCAGCAACTTCAACATTCTTTGATTTGCAGCAAGCTTTGATGAGTGAAGAGTACAGAGCATATGTGGGTGAGAGACCCTTTCTAATCATTATCTCCAGTTGATTCACTGCCTCGTCCACCATACCCAACTTGCATAGGCCTCCAATGGATGTCCTATAGCAAACTATATCAGGATTTAAAAATTTTCATCTCCATTAGATACTTCCTTGTATGGTCCACTCTACTAGCATTGCACAAATCATTGATCAATGCATTCAAATGCATTGTCCACTCCGAGAAAGTATTGTCCCTGATTTTAATATATTGTGTGACAGCCCGTATGTGATAGGCAGGTGGAAAACTTTTCTCGCAATTGACTAAGTGACGTCCTGTGAGTCATACTTGAGACGAAAACCTTGGTCAGAAGTATATGCTTGGCTCTTTTCCAAACAAATAAAGAGTCAATGAGGTTTTGTGTGATCACTTCTGGTGTTGTATTGGGTTATCATTAGAAGCAATAATTGGACTCTCATCGAGTGAATTGTTCTACTTTCTCGATTTGAGAGGGATTCTTTGGAGGGAAAAACGAAAGAGTACATACAAGAATAGTGGGGGGAAATATGTAGATGATGAGGATCGAGAACACCGCCAACAGGCAGGCTACATTGTCCAAACGTAGGTGGATTACTGAAGAAAGCTTATGAGCTCTCGGTGCTCTACACTGCAAAAGTTGAACTTGTGATTTTATCCCCAGCAGGAAAGCTCTATGAATTGTCTTTTAGTGAAAATCCTACTATTTTGATTCTAATAATCATGGTTGTGCAAATCTCATGGGATTCTTACTAATAACCCTGGTGGTGCAAGCCCTAGTAAGATTCGTACTAGTAAGCTCAATGTTGAAAAACCTAGTGTAAAACCTCCATTAACAACATAATCAGTACGTGATGTCAAAACAAATGGAGAAGCATCCAAGGTTCTTAAGAAATGATGTAATGAATGAGGTGGAGAAGCATCCAAAGTTATTCAGCGATGGTGTAATGAATGAGGTAGCTGAAGTAATATATGTTAGTTATACAAACAAACATGCAATGTCATCTTCCTCTACTTTTCATGGATATAACCTAATATAAATTTCTTATGTAGAAAGCATGGCTTATCTTAGGCTTAACCAGGCATATAAAATACCACCTATCACCTTCATTAAAAACAAATGGTGTCTTTGTTCATAAATATTAGTGATTAATTGTAGGAATGGCTATTATTCTCTATCAAACAAAATAAAGGACTAAGTAATGAAGATCTTGGTCGACAACAGAACTTATAATTATTAACTTCACATTAAAATTCACTTCATTTCTACCACCTTCAAGGAAATATTTGTTATCCATCACCATATTGATGTTGTGACTTGATCCTGGAAAAACATTTAGCATGTCTGATTCATGGAAACCTCAAGTTAGACAGTATATGTCATCCTAACTTGCAATAGATTAGTGTGAGGTACACTGAGGTTTGCAGGTCCTGCGCTGCAGTTTTCCCTCATGAAAGCATAAAAGTATATTATAACCAGTTTCTTAAGAAACCATGAATCCTTTCTAGCCCTGACATCTCTGTGACCAACAAGATATATAAATCCTAGTTCTTTAGCTTCACGTGGAAATGAAAGATCATACTCAAGAATTGTATCTGCATCCGCAGGTATAACACTTGCGGGTAGTCCTAATGATGTGCTAGATCCAGATTGACACCTTGAAGGGGCACCATATTGTGTGTGTCTCTGGTCTCCCATCAGAGGTGTTCTAAGGGAGTCAATGAAACCATTTGAAGATCTTGCTCCTTTAGAATCGACTGATTCATCGTTCGAGTCTACATTGATACTCTCATTCTCAAGGGAAAGTTCTAAAGCCTCATTTCGAAGGAACTTATCAAATCTTTCAATAAGTAATTGTTCAAAGGCCTCATAATGTTCCTTACGAATATATTTGTACCCATATCTAGCCACAAATCGAAACATGTTATAGTCCCTTTGACAAATTCTGCTAAAGAGAAAAAGCTCATCTTGTGGCACAATAGGAACTGGTAGATGCTTTATACAAACAAATATGATGATCAAATGTATTGCTGGAAGACTTGTTAAAAACAACCTAAACACTGCAGGTACTCCACGAACAAGTTCACTATAAACTAACCCAATTCCTGGGACTCAGATTGTCCCAAGTTTAGATCCTAGTTCTAACATCAAATCCATTGACACCTTTTTCCTCACTTCCCTTTGATAGTTCAGGACACTTCCATATTTACAAATGTACATCACAAGAAGGAAGCAGGTGGAAAAAACCATTTATCCAACCATTTCCCCCCACTTTCATCAAAACTGAAGAAAAATAAGTCAGTTCAATTGATCCAAATAGAACAGGAAAGCCAATCACAAGGAATATATTTTTTTCCCATATAAGAACCATGACAAGAGTCACTAGGCTTGTAGTCACCATCATCATCCCTACCTCTACAATTCCATATGCATTTGATATCTCGGCCGTACTCCTAAAACAGGCACATACCATGACACACATTATCATTAAGAACCAGTTGATGAAAGGAATGTAGATCTCACCCATGAACCGTCGAGATGTGTGAATTATTTTCAATATCGGAAAGCATCCTAGGGCCACGGAAATTTTAATAGATGAAATTGTTGTCAAGATCATTGCCTAGCTTGTAATCATGGAAACAACAGTAGCTATCACGAAGATTGGCTAGATAAAACCATCTGGAATTGAAGCATAGAATACCTTCTCCACCACAAAGGGATGCTTCATAAGATATGTAGCTTGATCCATGTAAGCCGATAGTAGGCATGGGAATACTACACATGTGAAGGCTACCTGGATGGATCTTAGTGAGAAGTGACCCAAATCTGCAAATATAGCTTTAGCTCCTAATATGCACAACTCGCAACCTCCTAGCAACATCCATACTTTGATATTGTTCCTCTTGAACAAGTAATAGATATAAACCAGATTGAATGCCCTTAAAACTTTCACGTCAAGTGAAATAATATTGTAAAGTACAATAGAACCAAGAGAGAAAAAATATATCAATAGTGTCGGAGCAAATGTCATGCCTACTTTGCTTGAACCAAATTGTTTTATGCTAAAAATGATCACCAGGAATATGATTGAGACAATGACCACTGTTTCAGACGTGACTGATATTGTAGGTGTAAGTATGCCATCCCCAATTACCATGGAAGTACCCATGAGAACAAAGAATAGTAATAGGGTCTTCAATTTTGTACTTCTCTGAAGGCTTTCTTTGATTCTTAATGTTCTTTCCAGTTCTGGGGTGGGTAACTTGAGCTTGAAACTGGAAAGTTTCTCATCCGATGGTTGCTATTTGCGGAGCAGATTCACCTCTGCATATATGCAAGTCAAAGAGTACAAGGAAAATGTCCCCCCTTCACCATTGTCATTGGCTTTGAGCACAATGAACACATATTTAGCCAAAGGATTATGGATTATAATTGATATCTAATATTTTTTAACTTCAGTTGATTCTCTGAAATTAATTCCCTTCCTCCATTTTCATTAAAATCATCATGTTATAAGGCAAAAGGGCATACCTTTATATGAAATTTTGCCAGCAAAGAGTCAAAAATTAAATTTTGGACAATTAAACTTTCATGCAACCAAGCAACATTGCATTTTAACAATAATCTTGGTTCAACACTTTTTGACAATGGTCTTGGTTCAGTACTTTCTTATGAGCAGAGCCCTCTCCATTCCTTTAAGCAATAGTGGTCTCCTTGGAAAAACAATAAATTTGACCATTTCAATTTTTTCATAATGTGGTTCAGTACTTTCTTATGAGTAGAGCCCTCTCCATTACTTCAAGCAAGAGTGGTCTCCTTGGAAAAACAATAAATATGACTATTTCAATTTTTTCATAATGTAATACCTGGTTCCAGATATCTTTGGTTTATGCCTTCTAAAAGCTCGAATACCTCATCAATTTTTCCCTTAGAGAAACATTGTTTTATAGAAAGGCCATATGTCAAAAAGTCAGTTTCACAACCTCTCCTAATTATTTTGTCTTCTAATTACGCCGTAAGGCGTTTCCCTCTGAAACCCATCCCCCTCTTTGCCTACCTGTCATCCTTGGACACCGTAGGATTAGATGTTAGACGATTACAAAAACTTAAACCGTCGATCAATTCCTCTGAACCGTTCAGCTCCCATTTACTTTGAAGTGCGATCAATATCCTTGGAAGTGTTATCACATTCCATTGATCATCATTCTGGTGGGATATGTAGAGTTGTCCCCTGCCTCCTGCTTTCAATCCTTTCATCGTTACTTCCATAGCCTCACAGAATCCCATCATGGTGCCTATTGGTATCAATGCCAGTTCTTTCAGGGATCCAACAACGACATGGTTGGGATCAGACCAAAGATGGCGAGTCCTGGTTGGCAGCAAAAGCGATGAGAATAAGGTGGGAATGGCATTGATGTTCAGAAGCAAAGATTTCATTAAATGGGTGAAAGCTAAACATCCGCTGCACTCGGCCAGGCATACTGGAATGTGGGAGTGCCCGGACTTCTACCTTGTGTCCCTCTATGGCAGCCATGGCGTTGATACCTCGACCACGGGTCCTTCTGTGAAGCACGTTCTCAAGAACAGTTTGGACGATAACAAAGTGGACTACTATACAATGGGCCATTACTCGCCCGAGTTGGACAGATATGTCCCCGACGATGGATCTGTGGAGGGCCACAATGGTCTCAGGTATGACTACGGTAAATTTTATGCATCCAAGACCTTTTTTGACGATAACAAGTCGCGAAGGATTCTGTGGGGTTGGATCAACGAATCCGACAGCGTGGTAGATGATCTCAACAAAGGATGGGCTTCCCTTTAGGTATCTATATTATCCTAATTTTTTGTTGCTTTGCTTTGTTTGTGCTTGGTGCATCATAATACTAGGTGATGTTTGATGTGCAGGCGATTCCTAGGGTTGTGCAGCTTGATCCTCTTACCGGGAGAAGCCTCGTTCAGTGGCCAGTGCCAGAGCTTGAATCTTTGCGCGAGCATAATATAAGGAAGGACCACATGGTTTTGGAAAGAGAATCTGTAATGAAGGTGGAGGGATTCAGCTCAGGAGCTGCGCAGGTAATAAAGATATAAGAAAAATTAGATATTATTAGTTAAGAAAGAATGAGATGAATTTAAGCATATATATATATGAGTGATTGCATTGCATTGCAGGTGGACGTGGAGGTAGAGTTTGAGTTGGGAGGCGATTATGAAACGGTGGAGGAGTTGGAGGGAATGACAGCGACAGCTCAAAGCTTGTGCAGTCGCAGGAACAAAAATACGAGGGGATTCGGGTTGATGGTGTTGGCATTTGATGATCTCAAAGAGAGGAGCACTATCTTCTTCAAGATTTTCAAGGGCAGACTTAATGGCAATGTCCACAGAAAGGTGGCCTTGTGCGTGGATCAGAGCAGGTAGAGCTATCCTTAATATTACTTTACAAATATCAATCCAGAAATTTCACTTAATTGCAATTATAATTTGAATGAAAATATGTGCGAGGTTAGGTCCACACTGCAAGTGAATGTGGATAAGACGAGCTATGGAGGATTTGTGAGCGTGAAGCCTGACCAACGGTCGCTGTCGCTCAGAGTATTGGTAAGAGTAGGGTAGCAAATATTCAATCAAAGTTAATGTTAACATGAATGGAATTGGAGTTGAGGAATTGAAGGTTGATTACTATTGATGTGTGCGCAGGTTGATCACTCAATCATGGAGAGTTTTGCAGAAGGAGGGAGAACATGCATAACGTCGAGGAGTTATCCGACGGTGGCGGTTAATGAGAATGCTCGTCTCTTCGTATTTAATTATAACAAATTGCCCCTCATCCTTCATCCTTCGTCGCCTCTCTACATGGCATATGAACAGTACCATCCAAATATACGAATCTAACTGAGTCTGCACCATGATGTGAGTCTGAGTCTGAATTATGAACACTTTTTCTCCTTATTGAAATGGAAGACTGTCGGGAGTCGAAGAAGTTCCGTGCTAAAATTCACCCAACTAGAATATGACTATGTGGGTCACAATTTCCTTATGAATGACAACCACGACAAGTTTTTGGCTTCCTACTATCTTTGTAACAAGATTTTCAATCACTAAACCAATTCAACTTTATATCATTATTTAATGTTTCTCATAGACAACCAAATTATGCCTCCATGCCATTCAAAAAGCTCGCTTGCTGATAAAATTGCAAATCATATAACTGGTTGTTTTTGTTATTTTTTTGAAGTTTTTGGTTTTTTAGTCTAATTCTTTATCTTTGTAACAGGATTTTCAATCACTAAACCAATTCAACTTTATAGCATTATTTAATGTTTCTCATAGAAAACCAAATTATGCCTCCATGCTATTCAAAAAGCTCGCATGCTCATAAAATTGCAAATCATATAACTGGTTGTTTTTTTTTGTTTTTTTCAAGTTTTTGGTTTTTTAGTCTAATTATTTAAAATTTAGTACGTATTTATTGAAATCAAAAGTAATTTTATGAGTAATTTTGCACAATCAAATAAAAGTGTTTTAGGGTGTTGAATCTATATATATAGTCAAAAAAAACAATTTGAATAACACAAATTAAAAATTCACCTCAAATTTTTCTGCAAAATTAAAATACAAAAAACTTCCTAATTACGCCGTAAGGCGTTTCCCTCTAAAACCCATCCCCCTCTTTGCCCACCTATCATCCTTGGACACCGTACGATTAGATGTTAGACGATTACAAAAACTTAAACCGTCGATCAATTCCTCTGAACCGTTCAGCTCCCATTTTCTCCCATTTACTTTGAAGTGTGATCAATCTGCTTGGAAGTGTTATCACATTCCATTGATCATCATTCTGGTGGGATATGTAGAGTTTTCCCCTGCCTCCTCCTTTCGATCCTTTCATCGTTACTTCCATAGCCTCTACTCTACTTAACAAATTTAACATCATCGATGTTAATGGAGCGCGCAATGGCTGCAGATCCCTGAATGACTATCACTTCTCTGCCTATGCATTCTTTTCTCCGGCTGAGACGAAGCTTTACGAGACTCTCATTAACTTTGGAATCCGTCTGCAGGGTTGCAGTGATGATGACAGGGTTTTAACCATGTCATCATCACTGCAAGTGCTTCAACTTGCTTCCAGACTGCAGCTTGTTGGACTGGTTACTAGACCTTCTTTGCCTGGGTCCACCTGCCAGAATAAAGCTCTTATGTCTTTCCAGGGTCTATGTTATTTTCTTTGAAGGAATCATATGGTTACATTTTGTATGAATGGCACTACCTTTTGATTTGTTGGGAATTTCAGATCTGCATCGGATGGCCAACAAGATTATAACATTATTCCATTTATTTCTTGATGGCTCTTGTTAATTTGGATTCAATGGAATTGGACATTTGTATGTCTTCGTTATCATAGTACCAAGGTAGATTACAATTGACATTAGTCTGCTTTGATGGCTCTTGTTACAGTTAATCTGGATTCAATGGAATTGGACATTTATATGGCTCAGTTATCATAGTACCGAGCTTGATCACAATTGACATTAATTTGCTTTGAGCTTTGGATGCCACTGTGCATATTTTGACTATGGGGACATATTATTCGTTGCATATAGTTTAAGCTAGAAGTTTGGATACTACATGGTAGAAACGAGTGTTGCTGGGATTGTATCCCTATTCATTATCAGTAGAATGACTAGTTTAGGTTTCCGACACTTCAATGTTGAGAGTACAAAATATCTGATATATTTAGGTTTTTAATTTAAATTTTTTATGAGTGGGTATTATAAGTTGTCGGTGTTATCGGTGTATGATTTGACAGGAAACTTGCAAGCTATGAAGCACATCAAAAACAGGAGAAGGAGGAGGAAGAAGAGAAGTTGTTGTTAAAGAGGCAACAGGAACTTGATGCATTTGATTAGAAAAACAATGGTGTTGTACCTCAATATAATGACAAAAATCACATTCGAGACAAAAATAGTTTTCATGGGGCCAATAGTGTTAAAGTGACTTCATTTGAAGCGGAGGCTCTTTGGACAATGAAAGCATTTTGGCTACCATCAGCAACTCCCGAGGCTCAAGCAAAAGTTGAGGCACCTTCACTTGATAGAATCTGCCCAGAGGGTAAAGAGAAACTGAAGTTGAAGTCTCTTTTCGCAGTTATTTTTACCAAGGATCCACATGATAAAAAATCTGAGGTTTTGGGGGCCAGTTCTATTTTCCCTAGTTGCAAAGATACACTAACAAACAGGCATACACTAATGGAAATCAACAGTTATGGCCATATTTATTGCAAAAAGTGTGCAGAGAAATTTGTTAAATTAGATGGGGTTTGTTTTGTCTGCAATAGAAGCTGCAAAGAAAAGCATTTGATCACCCTGGAAAAAGGAGGTACTGGATTTTCTGGTCACGGGGACCAGTTGGAGGCAACCGATTTTAAACATGTTGGAAGTGGTTCTGGCATGGGACTTATGAGGCCAACAGTTAAAACATAAACATCAAACTCATGTTGAACTACTATGTACAAATATGATTAAGCAGTCCTGGAATTTTAGTTTGTTGGATTTCATAAATTTGACCAAATAAAGCTTGATTTTCTTTTGTGTTCTAATTTTGAGGCTCTTATGCATCTGGATTTTTAGGATGACGGTGCATCTCTTTTCAGGCATGTGATCGAAAAATCATGCAGGCATTTACTTTTTGCTCCATATTATCCTAAGATTTCTTTAAGAGGGTTTGGAGGATTTAATATTGTTTTGTTCTGATATATATATTAGTCATCCTTGTTTAGTTAGCATGGTTCTAGGAATATGATAAGCATGGTATTAGTATATATGTGGAATTTGTATGAGAATATGGTTGCCTCTGTGTCTGAATTTGTTGGATAGTATGTATGCTGTAATAGTATCCTGGGTGCAGTTCATGGAATCAGATATTCTTGACTAGGGAATGAAATACGCTAAAACATCAGTTTTCAAGAGATCATTCCTAGTGTTGTATGTATAATTTAATTGCGATACAAAATATCCAATTTCTGATGCCATTGATCTTTGATTGGGCTTAATATGTAGTTTGCTCTTTTTCAGTATCGTAGCTTTTCTTCTTGGGGATCCATGGGTGAACAACGATGAAATTGATAAAATAATTTCTGTGCAAAATTTTGTAATGCTCACTTATTGAACTCGTGCCCAATCTCATTGATAAAAATGATTTTCCCAATACCAAGGAATTGCAAAGAACAAGTGTTAGAATTAGGGATAGGGCATACAAACTCTGATGGGTTCATGTCCCATGTGGTCATTATGATTTCAAAGTTTGGTTATTATCTTCAAATGAATAAAAGAGTTGGTGGGGATCAGATGTGGTGGCACAAACCACTTTGAAAATTATATTATCCCACTAAATCCAGAGTTTTCTTCTAGTGCGTAATAAAGAACAAAGTGCCTATTTGGGACAACTTGCAAAAAGGGAACAAGCATAGGTTGAGATGGTGCAATTTATGCAAAAATTTTGAAAATAAATAAGCACACTTATTCTTAAAAACTCTGGAGACTTTCCCGAATATTTTGGGTGTCAAACTCAATTGGCATGGTTCTACTTGGAAAAATTGATGGTTTAATTCAAATGAAAACCATTTTAAGAACATACCCCTCATTATCTGCTAAGGTATATGGCTGGCCCAGAACAAAGGAATTTTCCAAGATCAGGTTTCTGCCCTTGCAGTGCAATGCACATCCATTTTTTAATTGCTTCCTCAAACCACCCCCCCTCTAATCCAAAGGAACATCCGCAAAGAATAAATCAGACTGTATGTTCCTTGCCTATTTTGGTGGCACCTCTCATGCACAGGATAGATGTAGGGATGGCATTTTCATTCATGTTAATGATCACAGATCTCTCAAAACCTCTGTGGGCATTGGTATAAATTCTTAAACTCCTTTTGTGTTGGTTCAGATTTTTGGTGACTCTGAATGCAATAAATTCAATAAACAATGTGAAAATAAATTGGATAAACAATGTGCAACATTGTCAAATCTTATTTCAGTTCCTATTTTAGAATAAATTTCATGATTAAAATCTAGTTTTGTTGATTTTTCTGTCAAATTTTCACAGAGAAGAACGCTGAACCAGATTTCCTTTCTAAAAAAGGTTTACAACAGGCTCTGGACGTCTGGCATATAACAGAATCAATGAATGGGCAGGTCATCGAGAAGGATCAACCACCAAATGGTTAATGGCTGTCAGATGTGGTTTCATTTTTCTCTCACAGCCACTGTTTTTAGTGGTACATGCCAATGTTAGTTGTTATATGCTGTGTTTATGTGTTTGCTGTATATGTCCTTCAGACTATGATGAACTTTAACCAATTATTTTTTGATATGAACAGGTTTTCCCCAATGCTCAGAGAGACCCAGTTATATGGTATCAGACTATTTATGTCTTTTTTTTTGCTTTTTGGTATTAAGTGATGTTTTTCCACTTTTCTCAGTACGCTATGCTCTCACGTTTTACATATTACAGCCACTGTTTTTAGTGGTACATGCCAATATTCAGTTTTTACGTATTGTGGATTCAGTCTTGATCATGAATTCTTACCGCATCTTACCTATGTAACACTTTATCCTCTTAATAAAAAAATTCAATTTTTCCCTTGGAAAAAAGCTTTGGTTGCTTCAAATTCTTGACATAAGAGTACTTTACCTAACCTAGTCATTACAAAGCCCAGAAAATACTAGTTTTTAGCTGTTTCAAAAACTTAGTTATAAACATTACCATAATCAAAGGAGGAATTTCTCACCCAAAAAACTCCACTCAATCTTGTTGATAATATAACGTGTACTGCATAGACAGCTCGATTAAAATTATCTCTATCCGACTACAAATTAGAAAAAGGAGGGTACACTTGGACTATCAAATTAACACTAAGGAGAGAAAAAAAATTATTGACTTGGTAATATGAGTTACTAATGTAAACACACAGCATCAATCAAGAAAAACAGATACATTATTTACTATTTTTTTCTCTATTTGGGTATCTACTACCTATTTTATTTTTCCATACATTATTTACTATGTTTTTCTGTCTGTGGGTATCCACTACCTATTTTATTTTTCTAGGGGGTATCTGGTTCATGGTCTAGAGATCAGATCAGTGACCACTACCTCCACAAGATATTTCTACCAGCCCAATCCACCCAAAGGGACCACTTCCTGCCAAGTCAACAACATAGCCTAACCTCAAGAGTGTCAAAAGAATTTAATATGTGACCTCTCAATAGCAGAGTTAACAATAATGTCTCAATAGTAGAGTTAACAACAGTGACTAATCAACAGGGGCTAAACCAACTTAACTAACGCTCTAAATGATCTACTGCATACTAAACTAGTTGGAACATCAAAAATTATTCTTCATAGTACCTCTTGGAACATAAAAAATTATTCTTCATAGTACCTCTTCAAGACCAGATAAATATCTGCTCATACAACAAAACGTGGTAATTGACTTAACATTTATCCAAATTTGGCCAAGGAAGCTTAGGTTCTGAACCAATAAATGCTTAAAATCAAAATCCCACACCATGGCTTCTGTACACAATGTATCGAGCAGTTATACTAACCTAACCAAATATATCGTGTCACAATACGAAAATAGGGATTAAAAAACATAAATGCGACTCACCAAACCACCCAATCTATGATGTCATAATAAGGGTGAAAAATAAGCATGTGTTCATTTCAAGGATCTATGAAGAAAATGAATTAATACTATGGATATATACTACTTTGTTCTTATTTTTATTAGTCAACATCCATTTGTATTTATCATTTTATTTACTAGCATTTGCACCAGATGTTACAAAGGAAACGTCGTAAGGCATAAATTGAAGAACACAAATACAACAAAATAATACTTTGATAAAGAATACCAATATATTGAACGCTCAAATCAATGCCCCATTAACTGGAACCACTTAGTAGACATATCTATCAACATTGGGATTATACACAATGATCAAGAAATTTCCCATATACAAACAACACCTTCCACAACAACCTTTTGTGACATCCACATTTTAAAAAATGCCTTGGAACGTGATTGGAATCTCCCATATTGCCTTTTTCATTATGCAGATAAATCTTCCATACTGCTTATCAAGGACTTCAAATTGAGAAAATCATTTTTCCCAATTTTGTAATGCTCACTTATTGAACTCGGGCCCAATCTCATTGTTATTGGACAGTTTGAAGTCCTTGATAAGCAACTGAGATTTTTTGTTCCATTTTGCTGACTAGGCAGTAAAAGTGGTTACAACAATGCTTTCAAAAGGTTATACCCTAGGAAAAGATTCTTTAGGCAAATCCAAAGAGTTAGACGAGAAGTATCAAGTGATGGACATTGCTGCAGCAAAGGTGGCAGATTTTGGCAAATTCTTCGGAAATATGTCAAAAGCAGGTTTGATTACAGCTGGGCATGCAGCTTGCAATGCAGGAACAACACCTGTCAACAATAATTATTTTGCAACAGGAGCACTAATGGTTGTTGGGGTTCTTGACAGCGCAACCAAAGCTGCTGCTAATTTTGGTAATAGGAATAATGTAGCAAAGAAGTAGACTTGAAGTATTATGGCACTATCAAGTTAGAACTATAATGTAGTGGTGTTGGCCTTCAGGTTTATCTGTCTTATAATTAAGTATGCATGTAATGTTGCTTACCCTGCCATAGTCGTTCTTGTATCAAATCAATTTTATGGTCTCTGTATATGTGTTTAAATGTCTGATCTTTCTGCAGCCCTTCACATTGAGATACACTATATATCTGTGGGCTTCAACCCCCAAATGCATGCTAGACAGCTGTTGACACCAACTAACATCAAGAAATTGGAGACGCTTCAGACTACTCAAGCGGTTGGGTAGCTTTTTGATGTTTGTTTTGGATAAATTTAGGAACTTCAAATGTTTTAAGTTCCCAATAGACGTGGGCAATGACAGGATGGAAGTATGACTTAGATCTAACACAGTCATATAAAACAAATAAACAATGTCTTAGTTATAGATTTTTATTCATTCCTTCAAAATATTTGTTAATTCTTCCTTGAATTCCCTTTACACCCCCTTCTTTTTCCTCAGACACGTTTATCTGTCTGAACGTCGATAGCAGCAACACTTTAATGACAAATTTGGGTGATACTGTAAGCCACACAAATTGGTCGAAACTGTCTCGGACATTTTTGTTGTTGAATACCTCTTGCACCAGAAGGGTTTTGCCCTGTCCTCCCATACCCACAATAGCAATCACTCTGAATCCATTTTCCAATATCCACCGACTGACCTTTTCAGTGTCTTCCTTTAATCCCACCGCTTGAAATTGAGATAGAAGAGCACATGATTTTCTTCTTTTATCTTCTTCTGAAGATTCAATATATGCATTGAGTGCTACCTTACCAATGGAGAAAAGTAAAATTTAAATATTACATCAAAATTTAGAAAGTCATACTTCTTAGACTGAAAAATTATTTTCTCAATTAACCTATGATAAATTTGGGTGATACTGTAAGCCACACAAATTGGTCGAAACTGTTTCAGACCTTTTGGTTGTTGAATACCTCTTGCACCAAAAGGGTTTTGCCCTGTCCTCCCATACCCACAATAGAAATCACTCTGAATCCATTTTCCAATATCCACCGACTGACCTTTTCAGTATCTTCCTTTAATCCTACCACTTGAAATTGAGATAGAAGAGCACAAGATTTTCTTCTTTTATCTTCTTCTGAAGATTCAATATATGCATTGAGTGCTTGAACACCAACAGTAGC
>APFE031457659.1:31081-59288 GCA_000404065.3 Pinus taeda | reverse complement strand
CCATCATTAATTGAATGTATTAAGAAATCATACATGCCAAAGCCTACTTTTGATGTGTTGGAAGAAACTATTGACATGCAAAGGTTTATTATGGGATCATATGGTGAGGGGAAATGCATTTAAAAACTTAATGACATTAGCTTCCAACATCAATTTCGTATAAAAAAAATTGATGGGAAAACACTAATATGGGGCAAGAAGTATTCAACTACTACAGAATGGGCACCATCATCAGGTTTGCAATTTTTTAAGTTCATTCCATATCATCCAATATTTGCATCAAAAATATTGTTATTATAATTAGTTGGTGAAGTTCATAATGCACGCACACAAAACAGAGATATAAATTATTATGATTGCCTAGAATAAATTAAAAAATGTATTAGATATACATATGAGAACTTTGACATTGCTGACTCAGTTGGGTGGGAGTCATTTTTCAATAATCAAAGTGATATCATTTCAACAAGAACAAATGAAGATATACCTTTGAAAAATCCATTTATTTGGCCACAAAATGTGTCGAATACACATGAGGAAATAAAAATTGTTGAATAGCAACAATCTCAAGGTATCATTCATTCTTCACATGCAGAGGAAAGAGAGATGTATATTGGTTTCAAAAGATCTCGTGCACAACATGAAGCCATGGAAGAGCTTTATAGGGGTTCAGTACAGGATATTAAGGAGGGTTGCATGATCACAGTGCTAGCAGATGGAGATCTCAATGGCTATCCATTATGGGTTGCTAAAGTTATAAAGGTCTTTACAGAAAATGAGGATGTTACAAGTGTTGAAGTACATTGGTATGCCACAAATACACATCCATTCAATGGTGTGTATAAGCCAGAGATGGCATTTGACAAAAAACATGGTGAAAAGAGAAAAAGAAAGGGTACGAATATAAATCGTCACAGCACAAGCATATTGAAATTGGAGGATGTTGACATACTTGTTCATGACTTCAATTTAACAAAGAGGGGAACTCTTCGCTTCAAGATGATAGAGATTCTGAAAAGGTTGTTACCATAAGGAACAACGTTGAGATGGGAGTCTGTTGAAACGAGTCATAGATCTAGAAGAATTTTGAAACCTGAAATGATGGGCATGCATGTGGACTCAGATGGGGCACTACTTGATGAAAGAGAAGAATATGGAACATCTTCGTCAACATCCATTCACTCATGTGAAATGTGAATTCCGATGGTGTGTAAGAAAATATGAGTGATTTTGAATAATTGTTTAAGACAGTTTATCTAACTGATGTATCCATTGTATCTTGAAATAAATTTTTTGATTTCCATATGGTGTTAAATGAGAAGTTATGAGTCACTTTTATGTTGTTGGATCATTTTACTAGCATTTTTTTTTAATTTTGAAGATTGACCCTAAAAAAAAATCATTGTTCCAATATAATAACTTTTTCATTTTCAAGCTATATTTTGCATGAAAATTTCGTTTTCACTGCCATTTTTAAAACATGTTCAAAATTTTCCCTAAAAAAAAACCCATCATTCCAGTATACACACTTTTCATTTTTAGCACTATTTTTGGTGTTTTTTTGGTGTTTTTTGTCCAGAGTTCCTGTTTTGAGTTTATAATTCCCATTTCAAAGTTTACATTATTTTATTAGAAACAAGGCATGACTTGTTTGTAAAGGGTGTGCTCAACAAGAAGGTATGGGTTTTGAAGAAACTTTTACACCTGTTTCCAGAATCAAAGCCATAAGAATGTTTCTTCCTCTTTCTAGTTTTCAAAAATTCAAAGTATATCAAATGGATGTAAAATTAGATTTTCTTCATGGAGATTTAGAAGAAGAAGTTTATATTAAGAAACTAGAAGGATTCATTCTAGGAAATGATGCAAAACTTGTATGCAAGCTCAAAAAGTCTCTTTATAGTCTGAAACAGGCTCCAAGGGCTTGGTATTACCATATTGACATATATCTACAACAAAAAGGTTTCACAAAAGGTTCTATAGATAGAAACTTATACACAAATATTGGAAATGATAAACTATTAATTATTGTTGTTTATGTTGATGATATCATCTTTGGTAGAAATGAAGAATCCATGAGTTAGGATTTTGATTCAGTACTGCAACAAGAATTTGAAATGTCCTTACTTGGTGAACTTACTTATTTTCTTGGTCTACAAGTACAACAAACAAAAGATGGTATTTTTCTTTCACAAACCAAATATCTCAAGTAGATCTTGAATAAGTATGGAATGGAAGATTCTAAACCAATATGTACTCCAATGGTAATAGGATGCAATATCAATTCTAACGATGAATCACCAGTAGTAAACCAACCAAATTACTAATCTATGATTGGAAGTCTACTTTATCTAACAGGTACCAAACCTGATATCATGCATACAGTAGGAATTGTTGGAAGGTTCCAAGAAAATCCAAAGGAATCACATCTTCAGGCAGTTAAAAGAATTTTCAAATATCTTCAAGGAACTCAAGACTTTGGACTATGGTATCCTAAAGATACAGATCTTACTCTTCATGCATATATAGATGTAGATTGGGCAGGAAATGTTGATGATATAAAGAAAACTAGTGGAGGAGCATTCTATATGGGTTCATGGTTGGTGTCTTGGTTCAACAAGAAACAAAGTTCAATTGCCTTATCTAGAGCTGAAGCAAAATATCTGGTTGTTGCATCTTGCTACACGCAACACTTTAGATGATGCAAACATTGCAAGACATTCAAATCACATGTACTCCACCCATATCCATTCTATGTGATAATACAAGTGCCATCTGTATTTCGTAAAATCCACTCATGCACTCCAAGACTAAGCACATACCCATTAAGTACCATTTTCTATGAGAACAAGTGCTTGAAAAAAGGTTAAATTAGAGTATGTTCTCTCCAAAGAACAGGTTGTTGATATATTCACCAAACCGCTTCCGAGAGAAACATTTGAATATTTGAGACAAAATTTGGGAGTAGTTGTTGCATCATCCTGCTGTTAAATCCAGTTTTTCAGAGGAATATTCATATACGCGAGTTTCATGAAGTATAGCCACGTATATACATGGGTTTTTGTGGCTACAGAAGCATATATGTTTTTTATAATAGAAAATTAGTGGGCTAGATGTTGATATGGGTGCTCAGTCTGATATTGATGATTACAGTCTGATGATATGATTTGTTCATTGATTTTTATTTGACTAACAAAGATGAATTGATGAATGACCTATTGACAATTCACAGGTAGCACAGGTTTAGGGGGAGCATTAGCCTTCACTCACATTCTGCACTGTTTGCATTATGGTTGTTGAGTTCAACTATGGTTTCAGATATTTATATCATTTGTTGCATAAGTCATGTAAAGATATAGGGTGTGATATGTCTCCTTCTATCATAGTTTATGTTTGAATGAGTCATATTGGAAATATGATGTAATTTGTATCCCCACTATGCATGGGATGGATGATGTAATAATTGTTGTATTTGAGTCATGTATAAACAATTGGTATATTCCCACTTGGCTAGGTGGATGAGTCAAATGTGGTGTATCCCCACTTGGTTGGGTGATTGATATATGTATGAGTCATTGGTCTTAGGGAGGTCATACTCACTTAGTTGAGTTATAGAGTCATGTTATTCTTTTTAAACATATCTTTGCAGACTGGGCATGTACTCAACAGGAGCATGGACAACATAATGTATATCAAAAGAGAAGAGTATATTGGTCCGCCCTTTGCCCTTGATGTCAAAGGGGGGGATTATTTTGATGTTGCTTGTTATCTTTCACAGTTTCTATAGCTTGCAGTAATCAACACCAACATGGTTGCCATCAAATCCAAAAGGGGAGATTGTTGGCATTATGATACAAGTGTTTTCCTTGATGGCAACTCACTCATAAGTCAGTTCAATTTTGATAAAAAGAAACTCACAATGTAATAGATCATTTCATAGGAAACAGGGCATTGGTATAGAAGAACAGGAAGATGGAACTAAGGTCTACTGATCAGAATAAAGAAGATGAAGGAAAAGAATGGTGTAAAGCAGTTTAAGATGCATATGCAGGACGCACTTTCACAAGAAGAAAAGTGCGTATATGTTGGAAAATCAAGGAAATTCAAGAAGAAACAATACCATGGGTCAATAACATGGTATTATCCCACAATATTGAGTGGCGTAATGACTATTTGATCCCATCCAAGAATACCATGGGTCCTAAGTGGTTTTGGTTTGAGGTATTGAGAAAGGCCTAAAACTATATAAGGAGGAGAAAATCATAAGGCTAGTATGTGCAAGTGAAAAGGATTTCTCAGGAATACTTCTATCTAAAGTATATTTTATGTTGCAAGGGTTATGTTGTGATTTGATCTGAAATATTTTGTGTACCCTGAATTCAATGTTGGATCAGGATCATGAGACTTGAAATGAATTATCATTGAATGATTTGATATTGGTTTGGCTAGATCTAATTACATATGTTATCACTTGATGTTGGCTTGTATGGGCCTGACCCAGGTTCAGAGGTGATTTAACCAAGAAAATCCCAGTAATATTGGCCCTTTCAGAAATAGTCCGTGGAGCGCGGACTGAGGTCTCACCCGAAGTAGTATGGGAGGGTGCTAGAACTAGGTTTCTGCACCCTTGGGATGTCTTGTGGGCTTCTGGAGGTTCGTGGTCTGACCTGTCACTACGCGCATGTGCGATCCCTTCACAACCTATGGTGCGGCTTTTGTATGGCCCTGCTCAAGGCGTTATCTGTATAATACCCAAGTTTCTTGCTAATTAACTGATTAATTAACTCATGTGTAAGATTCATGGTTATCACAACATATCCAACAATCATATCAGTGTGCATGATAAATAAACTAATACAAACATACAAAAGATAATACACAACAAATACACAGAAATAAGAATCAACTTCTCTTTATTAATCTTCAATCCCTCTTACAGACTTGACACCTCCTATGGACTCCGTTGCAGGGGTCTGTGCACTCAGCTGCGGACTCTACTAGGCCTTTGCACACTTAGTTGCATGGCCTCTTCCTCCTACTACAACCCAATACAGTTAGAATCCTACTCTAAGCTCTAACTATTCCTTCGCTACTTACCCTATCATCGACTCCATTTACAACTTAGAGCCTCGCTCTATTTATGCAATTCCATGGTATGCGGACCATGGGTAGGTCGACATGACTTTACATTACATTACATTACTTTAGGGTGGACAACCCTATGACTTAACCTTTACTTCGTGCTCTGCACCTGCAATTCGTGGAGTCTTACAAAACCTTTGACCAAAACTTGGGCATTGAGCCCCAAAACCTACTGTGGGGGGATTCCATGCCCAACACCTAGATTGAACCTCAAGGTGAAGAAAGGCAATGCCAAGGTAACCACAAACCATGCTTAGCCAAGTAGCTAGCCCTACTAGGCCAGGAGAGGGCTCTCTTCATAAGGATATCAGCCAAGATGACTGTATCAAGAAAATGATATTAGGCTAGGTATAGTAGCATAAGGTTTGATTTGATTTTGAAGGGTTTTGCTAGATCAGGAGGAGCCAAACAGTTAGGGCAAGGAAATTAGGTCAAAATTGTGGGATGTTCAATGGGGCAAGGTAAGCATGAGGCTCAACACTCTAGGGTTTGATGGGTGAGGTGATTCAAGACATGTGAGGAGCTAGAAAGAGCATGTAAGCAACATGGATTCTTCCTAAGCTGAAGAAAACACAGAGTGTGAAATGTCTACCCAAAACAGAGCATAAAAGCTATGGATTCCACCTTTTAGACTTGTATACATTCACATAGAGAGCATGAAATGATGAAATGGAATCAAAAATAAATTTTAACAAATGAAAAAATGATAAAAAAAATGCTTCAGTTTTTCATTAATCTCCTGCTAAACTGATAAAAAATGATGTCTACTCAAATCATAAGCATATAGCTGAGTCCAACCCTTTACAATGAGAAATAATAAGAAGATATAGACATTGATTCAACCTCCTCCCATACTCAGGGGTTGAATCCCTAATATGAGGAACTAATCTAACAAAAACTGAATAAGAAACTGGAATCTAGGCATCCTAACAACTTGCCTCTAAAAGTGAGGAAACTAATTCATTTGTCCTCAAGAGAACTTTTAATCTAATGAATTTACCTTCTAGTACTTATTATCCATAATATTTACATGCCTAGTCATCATTTACATCAGTAAAACACCATCCATGAGAGGAAACCCAAAATTACAGTCAAGGCATAGTGAAATGGAAACCCAACACAATTTTTGTCCTATGCGCAGTGCCTAAGCTCTATGTGTAGTGCTTTTTGCAGGGCCATTTTGGAGGCCTTCTCAGTGTAAAAATTGATCTCATGATATCTCATTGGAGATCTATTCAAGTCTTCTTTCCATAACATCTTGAATTTTTTCATTTGAATCTCATTTGACCCCTAAAACACGGATTCTCCCAAGACTGCTTGTGTGTGTCCAAAAAGGGGTAGAAAGGTCATTGTTTGGGTGTTTTTAACATTTTGGTTGACCAATTTTTCTCTAAAAGCTTAGAAAATTCTCAGGGTGCATGTACTCCTCATTATGAATCCAAAAATGCTGACCATTCCCTCTTTGGATGCCCCTAGGAAAAGCGTAGCACCAGTGGCACTGAGCATAGAGCCAAAATTTATGTATAAAAAATTGCCAAATTCTTCAAAATGAAAAAATTCTTCAAAACCTACTCAAAATTTGTGGAAAATACCACCATTAAGTATATTGGTTAGCCAAGGAAGCTTTAACAAGCAACCTAAGCATATCATCATCCTTTTTTCCTTTGAGTGCTTCTTTTAGCCTTGTCTTCGTTTGCTTGACCCTTATGTTGCAAATCTTGTTCTGGGTCCTGTAATGGTGAGCCATGTGCCTGATGATTTGGTTGTCCTTATTGGCCTATTGTAGTAGCTTCTCCAAATGAAAATTGACCCTATCAAGCCAAGTTTCTCTATCCTCCTCAATTTCCCTCTCAATTCTTTGTTTTGTAGACAAGGTGGCTGGTATTTCTTCCTCTTGCATTATTGACTTGCTCTTGTCACTTTTCCTCTTTGATTTGAGAAGTTATAGCTCCATGAGGACTTTTGTCACTTAGCTGCTTTTTCTCTTTCTCAAGGTATGAAATGACATACTTAGCTCTCACCAAATTGTCCATCAATGCTTGGATCTGTGCATCTTTTCCCTTATGGTTATGCTTTTGTTTGTTGCCTCATCTTGAGCCTCCAAGTCAACTATCTCAATGTCATGATGGTTGTGTGGTTGTTTTGATTCATCATCTTCCATCAAATCAAATTCCCTTTCCTCCTCATCATCAAGGCTTTCTTCTAGCATTTTTTCCTTCCCTTTATGCAGCTGCTACACCTGTTGTACCTGTTGTGTCGATGAAGAAGGCAAAGCCCCTTCCACATTTTGTGGAGCGAGAATTTTCCTATGAGCTGATGAAGAAGGCAAGGCCCCTTCCACATCAAGTGGAGTAAACACTGGCCTATCTACTTCAACCAGCTTTCTAGCACCTCTCTGATATGTCTTGTAGGCTTTTGGCTCCCCAACAGCTTTAGTCTCTTTAACCTTCTCACTTTTCTTTACTTTGGCACTGCTAGAAGGCCTTTCTACTTCTTGGGACACCAGTGGAAGAATCTGAGGACCATTGAGGATGTCATTGGAAACAAATGTATCCCAAGAGATGTTAAGGAGGTTGATATGATGTAGCACAATCATCTTAATCAGTGAATAGTGATAGATACTATTCATCTATTGGGGGTATGGCTTTTTCTATACAGTATTGGCCATCTTCTCAATGTTGCTGAATAAGAAATATGGGATGCTCAACATTTTCACCCTTGTGAAGTGCATAAGAAGCCTAATTTTATAGGTGTACAATCTAGAAAATCTTCCCTCACGTGTAAAATACTTCATAGTGATTCTCATCATAGGGGCATACTTGTCTTCAAGGAACTTGAAAGGAAAGGTCCTCTTCTTTTCATTTCTGTACCTGGATTTGATTTATGGCTCATGGTAATGCTCATCCAAATCTTGTGCCTTATACCATTTTTCCCCTACATTTGGAATCCTTGTGGCATCAACAATGATGGAGGATGAAACTGTAAATGTCACCTCGACAAGAGTTACTTTGTTACAGAGATTGGCTACAAAAATATTGGTCAGCTCAAGATGATGTTGAACTCTTTGTACCTGCTCACAAAACTCATAACACCCAAGATGCCTAAAACAAGTCACAGTCATATGAGAATCCTGTAACTCTCTAATGTTTGATGGTTCCTTCCTGATAATTCTACCTCCCTTATGTGGTTTTCTCTGATGTTGAGATTCATCTCCCAAAATTTCACTGCCATTGTTTTCCTCCTCCTCATAATATCTATCCTCTTTGTCCATGTTTGTTGAATTTTGATGCTGTGTAACCCTAGAGAAGGTAATCAAGGAATGAGTTATGGTTAACAGGGATAATGGAGGGGAGATGAGCTTATGCAGTGTAGGATGGAATATGTATGAGATGAGAGTGAGAAGGATGATATTTTTCTTTAATAGGGATTATTTAGGAAATAGGGTTTTAGGATTGTGTTTGATGGAATTAGAGATAAGGAATAGGTGGAGGGATATGTTTGAGGGAATTAGGGTTGAAGGAACGGGTGGAGGGATGTGTAGGCAATCTAGGGTTTGAATTTTGAAATAGCAAACCAACTTCAAAATGATGAATTGAATGCCGAGAGGATAACTCAGAGATTGCACTTACTTGTTTATAAGCTATAGAAGGCAAAAAACACATTTTGAGTGGCTGATAGAGTGTTTTGGCACCTGCTAGTCCTATGTGTAGCACCAACTACAGGTGCGCATCACTCCAGCTCTATGCGCAGTGATGTTCAAATTTACACTGGTGAAATTTCCTATGTGCAACGCTCCACTCCTATGCACAACGCTCCGTCCTCTATGTGCAACACTTTGTCTTCTATCTACAACATCCCGTTTCCTATGTGCAACACCTCTTCTTTGCTTAGCCACCAATTGGCCTCAATTCCCTTCTCTCCTTCAAGGCTCTTCTTTCTCTTTGTCAGATGAAAGTGATGAATTTGGAAAAGGAATTTGACATCTTATATAGAGGTTGATTTTGATTTTTCTTTAAAGATAACCCACTTTCTAATGTCTTGGAACTTTTTCTTTGTCTTGAAATCTTTGTTTAGTGATTTTCCTTCTCTGTCTCTTTTCAGGTGGATGATGCTTGGATTGAACTGATTTCTTCAGTGGTTTCATTTTCTTGCAGCAAGGATAAATGTTTGGGGCAACTGAGAACAATTATTACACAAAATGGATTGAATTACATCAAAAGAATATAAATCAACTAATTGAACCCTAAAACCTAATGGAAATACAACTGTCTTGACACCTAAAGTAACATATTCGAAACCTCAACTAAATACAACATGGAAATGGGTCAACAAATTTACCTCATGAGGGAATATTTGGTTTTCAGAGAAGAAGACAACCATCAGTGGACCATTTTGACATGACCTAATGGAATAATCCAAAATTTCAGTATGAGACACCTAAATGAAAATGAAAAGAGCATATTTGATCCCTGATGGATGTATGCATATACTGACACTAACATTCACCTTAATGGGGATGTTAGCTCCTTGGAGGTGTCAATAACACCATAGACCAAGTGCCTAGTTGATTGGGCCAATACGGTCAAACAAATGAAAGACTGAAAACTTTTTTTTTTTGAAAATTTGAAAAATGACTCGATACAAACTGAATATTGACTCAAAACCGACTCAAAAACCAACTAAACTCAACACAAATCATTTAAGCTTTATATCCTTCACTTTAGGCCCCAAGCTCAAATGACATTGTACTTCAAATCTTGCAACGAAGGAAAACTGGTATATACAATGACAGTGAAGCAACTTCAATAAACTGCGTCAGAAATAGTAGTGTTTCAGGAGCCTACCATTCAGTGGTCCTCCTGAGAATTCTTGACCATCCATTTCCTTTAATAAAAATGCATTCTATCCTCGATAGGCTAAGATTTTATATGGTCCTTTCCATAAATTGTTAAACTTACCATGCTTTCCTTTTTATTCATTGCGTGCATCCCATCGCAACACTACATCTTCCAGCTGAAACTTTTCTACCTTGGTTTTGCGGTCATAAATCTTCTTTATCTTCTCTTGCAGCTCGAAAGTGTTTTGAGAAACCTATTCTCTTGTTTGTTGAAAGTGAATCATTTTATTAATCCGGCGTTGAATATCATCTTCTTCACCGCCGACTTCCTGTAATAATCTCATGACCAAGACTGCAAAGGATGTGGGAAACATTGTATCAGTACCATAAACTAATTCAAAAGGTGATATACCTATTGATTTCTTACTACTCAATTTGTCGTCCCACAAAGCATTGACAAGCTTCTGATGCCAATTCTTTTTCTTTGCTTCCAACATCTTTTTAATAATGTTTACCAAGGATTTATTTGAACACTCAGCTAGTCCATTTCCCTGCGGGTAGTATGTCATGGAATGACCCAATGTGATGTTGTATTTGTTACAAAACTCAACCATTCTCTTTCACTTAAATGCTCCTGCATTGTCTATAATAATCTTGTGAGGGTAACCAAAACGAGACAAGATATTGGACTCTAAAAACTAATTGATTACTATGTCCGTAGGCCTTGTTGGAATGGATTCGATCCATTTGGTGAAGTAATCGGTAGCCATCAAAATCCATCTGTGTTGTGATGATGATGTAGGATGAATTTCCCCTATGAAATCAAGCCCCCACTGCTGGAAAGGTGCATTAAATACAACTGGCTTCAGAGAAAGAGGAAGAAACTTCCTTTTTCCTTGGAAAACTTGACATTCGTGGTAGCTCATGACTGTCTTATATAAATCTGAAAACAAATATGGTCGATAATATCCTTCTCTCAAGATTTTATTAACTGTTGTTTTCCAAAATAGGTGACTACCACAATCTCCTCTATGGAAATCATTCATTACCTGCTGAGCTTCATTTTCAACCAAACAATTAAGGAGAACTCCTTCCGAATCTTTCCAAAAGAGAACACTAACTAAAATTCAAAATTTTGTAGACTTTAGTTTTAGTGATCTACCTTTACTTCTTGAAATTCCAGGAGGAGGAGAAAGATGCTGAAGAACATATACTATATCAGAATACCAAGGTGAGTTGAGAAACATCTCTGATACCTGAATGAGTGTGCCACCATCTTCGTCATCTGACATTGCTGCAATGAGATTTATGTCCAGAGCATGAAGATTCGACTTAGCCATGAGTTTTTCCAAGCCTTGACCTTTGATCAGTTTGATAGGCTTAATCTCAAGATCATACTCTAACATCGCTACTATCCACTTACCTCTTCTTCCCTCTGAATTAGTTTGCATGAGGACATCTTTGACATTCATTAGGAACATATGCTATGGTATGTGAATGCAAAATGTAAACTCGGAAATCCTTCAATGCCTAAGAGCCAAAACTTGTTTCCCAATGATGTTATAGTGCAAAGAAGCATCTCTAATAGTCTGACTGAAAAATGCAATGGGTTGTTCCACTTGATTCTTCTTTTGCATCAACACCGCAGCCAAAGTGTGCTCATATGGAAATGAAAATATAATAAAATCATGAGTATAATTGGGATTGATCAAAACTGGGGATGTGGTCAAAGTAAGATTTACCAAGTTGAAAGATTTCATGGCATCCTTGGTCCATTTCATAGTGTTTTCCTTCTTCAATATATTAGTTAACTCACGCAAATGCTCAACCAAATTTGGTATAAATCTATGTAAGAAGTTCATTTTACCATTAAAATCTTGAATCTCCTTTTTGTTGCGTGGAAAGACTATTTGCTCGATTGCCTCTACCCTTGAAGGATCAATGCGAATACCATCTTTAGAAATTATATGACCAAGAAGTTTACCTTCCTCCATGGCAAAAAAACTCTTCTTTGGATTTAAAGAAATCCTGAATGCCCTGCATTTATAAAAAATAATCCTCAGGTGGTGTAAGTGCTCATCATCAGAACCAGAAAATACTGTTTAGTCATCTAAATAAATGACCAAGAAAACATCATTCTCGTTAGTGAAAGCTATATCCCTGGCCTGCTGAAAAGTGGCCCCAACATTCTTCAGCGCAAATGGAATCTTGGCATACTGAAAAGTTCCCCATGGAGTTGTGAAGGCAGTTTTGTCTTGGTCTTTTTCGTGCACCAAGATTTGATTGTAACCTGAGTAGCCATCTAGTAGTGACATCCATGATGCTCTAACTACTCTTTGCAGAATATGGTCCATCTTAGGAAGAGGGTAATTATCTTTCAAGGATACTTTATTTAGATTCCAGAAATCAATGCACAACCTTCTCTCTCTAGTCGTTTTTCGTACCAGGACCAAATTTGAAACCCAATCAAAGAATATAATTGGAACAATGGTACCAGCTTTAAACAGTGTATTTACCTCTTTCTTAATGGATGGCAGCAATTTTGGATTGATTCTCCTCAACTTTTGTCTAAAAGGTTTTTGATCGGCTTGATAGGAATGGTATGTTGAATGATGTTCTTGTCATATACTTTCAAATCTGAGTAATCCCACACAAAAACATCAGAAAATTCAGAAAGAAATTTAACATACTTAGCCTTTGACTCAGGAGATAATGTTTTTAATAACTTAACAAGATTGGGCTGGTCCACTGTCCCACTGTTTACATCTTCAACTCGTTTGTCAGTAGGAACCAAGGTTGGTTTTCTCGCCACATAATATTGATCAAACAAATCCTCTAAAGGTATAAGACCTCTAGGAATAACATTATCCCTTAGCTGTAAAACCTCCATATGATTTACCTCAATATCCTATTCATCAGAATCACTAACATCGTCAAGGAAAGCATTATTAAACTTTCCTTCATTCTGCAAAAAGGAATTAATTTCATTGTCATCCTAGAAAAATTGCCAATATCTTAGATTCTTAGGAATAATAGGCCTATGTTTGACATGAATTTCAAATTTATTGCTAGAATTCATTGGAATTTTTAGATTGCTTGCTACTGTAGCAAGTGAATCAGCAATGATGTTTTGACTTCTTGGCGCAGTTTTCAAGATGTATTCTAGAAACATTTTCAAGATATCCAGGACTATGTTCCTATAAGCTCTCATCTACAGATGCTTCTCTTGATATTCTCCTTTTACTTGTTCAATCACTAGCTCTGAATAACCATAAACATAAATCCTTTTCACACCCAGCTTCTTCAAAATTTTTAGACTTGTAATAAATTCCTCGTACTCCACTTCATTATTAGAGAAACCAAAAGCTAATTTGTAGGAACACACTCTAACATTACTTGGGACTTTTTCTGGCTGAAAAACAGAACTTCGAATCCAAATTCCAATACCTGCACCGTCTTTACCTAAAGCACCATCGAAGTCCATGCTCCAAATGCCATCTTCATCTTCTAGATGTTGGAATTTTTCTTTAGTTTTGGTCTTAATTTTGTTGGTTGCTTCAGTTTTTTGCTCTTCATTGACTTTTTTCTCTTGTGGAGGCTGCTCAGAAGGGATTTCCATTTTTTCATTTTCTTGATTAAGAACTGCGCTAAAACTCTTGGAAATTTCTAGTACATCATCTACTTCTACAAGTTGAATATCTACATGATTCAATCCACCATTAGTGTACAAAACAAAAGACTCTAAATCTGTATGTACAACATTTATTGGATGATTTATGGACTTCTCTTTACTAGTGATTATATACTTCATCTTCTTTTCCCGGTAAAAATTCCTCAATTGATCGAAAATGGGGATTGTAGCATAAGAGAAGTCAAGTTGTAAAGTGGCTTTGAGTTTGGCTCCCCACGATCTAGACAACAACATACCAAATCGAGGTAGTATATCATCTACTACCACATCCATCAAGACATTCTTGGTTGGGATTTGATCTAAAGAAACCACCGAATCTTTGATGAGACCAATGTAGCGAACTCTACCAGAATCCAATGAGTACAAATCATGATATTTTCGGGTGATATCCAATCCCAGATTTTCCATGATGGCCTTGGGCATCAAATTGTGGGAAGCTCTGGAATCAAGAATATCATTATGAAGAACATACTCATGCAGTCTAAGACTCAAATAAAAGGGTGGGACTTCGCTATCTTCTATCTAAACTTCTATAGCTGGACCAAAAATAAGTTCAAGGTGATCATCCTCAACATTCACCATGTCATACAAAGGAAGAATTTGCAGTATTCTAGACAGATGGTGTTTATAATGGCTATTCTTAACAAGCTCAGTCAAAGGAATGGACACTTTCAATTTAGAAATTTCATTTTCCAAATTAAAAGATGTAACTTTTTCTACCTCTTTGACATCGATGTCCCTCTTATCTGTTTGCTCCTTCATTGCACTATCCCTTTGTTGATTGTCTTTCTCTTCTGCGGTTGTACTTGTTGATGGTTGATTTACCTTGTTGGAATTTTGATCAGCAAGTTCCTTTCCCTTTTTCTGATTGTTTGGGGGATCATTCATTGATTGAAAATCCTTCCTCTTTTGAATAGAATTAACTGGTACATCTCTACTCCTCAAAGGATATTGTCTCTGCAGTGCACTCAAAGCATTCATGTAACCACGCTAATAATCATCAGATTCAGCCTCCAAAACAACATCATTTGCCAAGATGTAGTCCTCATCCTTTAGAATGTCAGAACCTTCTGCATACTCCTCATCTTCAGTCAGAAATATAGGCATACCATCAGCATTGAAAAGGTGATTTGTTTCAATTACCATATCTTCCTCGTCTTCTATACCATTAGCATTGAAAAAGTGATTTGTTTCAATTACCATATCTTCCTCGTCTTCTTCTTCCACTCCTTGAACATAATTCTACTATAAGGGAGTTTTGATCTACTATTGTTGTTGCGCTGGTTGTTCCAATGCTTTTTTTTCTCTTTGCTTTGTGCATTATTCAGGTTGTTGTTGCCCTCTAAAGTTTGGGTTCTAGATTTGAGGTTTAGGTCTATCTGTGATGGGCAACCGGTCAACCATCCTTTCCATTGTTTAAATCAATGTATCCATTTTTAAATCTAAAGTAGATGCTTCCTCTTTCACGATCCCTCTTTTCTCTGATCTCATTCTTGCTAGTTTGGCCATCAAGTTTGCTTCTATGCACACAACATTCTTTTGCATGTATTCTAGAGTTATAGAATCACATTCACGCAACTAATATGCCATATTAGCATCAAATCCATATGGAAACTTAAGCAAAGCCAATCCCTCTAATGGTTTGATGTTTGCAGGGATAGCATTGTACACTGCATTAAATCTTACACAATAATCTTGCACACTGTCACCAATATTTCCTTTTATGTTATCATATTTGGACAGAATCTAAAGGGGACTTTACTTCACCTTCCATCGATCTAGGAGCTAGCTATGGAGGACGTATGGTGTAGTGATATAAGCTACTGGTAGGGCTCTGAACCATTTCCAAACTTCTCCTCCAAAACTTCACACAAACAACCTCATCATCACATCTTCAATTTCAACTTCATGGAGGTAAACGAAATCATTCATCTTATCTATGTGTTGCTGAGCTATAATGATTTGGGTGCCATCAAAGAAAGGTATTTTGGTTTTATAATCAGTGAGCATGGCACTAGGATTTTGAGGTAAAACAAGGGGTGCATATCGGGCTGCCATAACTGGAGGTGGGGGAGGTGGTGGATTTAAATCAAGGATTGGGATATTCGGTATACTCAAAGGGGAATTAACGATAGCTTGAGTGGTGTGAACAATCTGTGAAGAAGAAGGGAGGGGGTGAGATATTATTTGGGTGGTAGTAGATGCAAAGGAGATATCTCGAAAATTCAAATATGCCCTATGAGTCTTATTTTGCACCGAAGTGTTTAAGTTTGAAGAGAGGTTCTGCAACTGATCAAGAGTATCAATAAGTTGTGACCCTGATTTATTTTGTGAAAACAAGTCTTCAATGGGGTTGTAAAGAGATATAGAGGAATCAATCCAACTTAAATATTTACTGTGAAATAAACTTTGCTCAAAATTAACATCAAACTCAATGTCTTGCAAAGTGTCTAACCTTCCGAGGAGTGAATTAACTCAAGGAATGAAATCCTCACTTGATTGTTCTTCAGCTAAACTATATTTCTCTACAGCCTTCTTATATTTTCACCCAATTTTATGAGGATCACTAAAAATGGTTGGAGGATTCGAATCTAGATTGGAACTAGTGTACTTTCGAGAAGCTAGTATGTCTAATTTTGAAATTTTATATTTTGCTTTACAACTTTCCAATACATCCTATTAAATTCTAAAACTCATCATCCACAAGCTTAAAAATTCAAATGAAACATGCTACTGGGGTGATTAACTTTGAATCTTCCATTTCCCCAGTATGGTCGCCACTATGTTATCACTTGGATTGAACCTCAGGTTGAAGAAAGCAATGCCAGGGTAACCGCAAGCCACGCTTAGCCAAGTAGCTAGCCCTACTAGGCCAAGAGAAGGCTCTCTCCATAAGGATCTCAGCCAAGATGACTAGATCAAGAAAATGATATTAGGTTAGGTATATTAGCACAAGGTTTGATTTGATTTTGAAGGGTTTTGCTAGATCAGGAGGAGCCAAAAAGTTAGGGCAAGTAAATTAGTTCAAAATTACAGGGTGTTCAATGGGGCAAGGTAAGCATGAGGCTCAACACTCTAGGGTTTGATGGGTGACGTGATTCAAGATAGGTGAGGAGCTAGAAATAGCATGTAAGCAACATGGATTCTTCCTAAACTGAAGAAAACGCAGACTATGAAATGTCTACCCAAAACAGAGTTTTGAAGCTATGGATTCCGCCTTTTAGACTTGTATACATTCACATAACGATCATGAAATGATGAAATGGAATCAACAATACATTTTAACACATGAAAAAATAAGGAAAACTGAACTAAGCATCATACCACATGGATCCCAAAGAAATAGCTACAATTTTTCATGAATCTCCTGCTAAATTGATACAAAATGATGTCTACTCAAAGCATAAGCATCAAGTTGACTCCAAACCTTTACAATGAGAAAGAAGAAGAAGAAGAAGATATAGAAATTGATTCAAACTCCTCCCATCCTCAGGGGTCGAATCACTAAGATGAGGAACTAATCTAACAAAAACTGAACAAGAAACTGGAATCTAGGCATCCTAACGACTTGCCTTTAAAAGTGAGGAAACTGATTCATTTGTCCTCAAGATAACTTTTAATATAATGAATCTACCTTCTAGTACTTATTATCCATAATATTTACATGCCTAGTCATCATTTACATCAGTATGACACCATCCATGAGAGGAAACCCAAAATTATAGTCAAGGCACAGTGAAATGGAAACCCAGCACAATTTTTGTCCTATGCACAATGCCCAAGCTCTATGCACAACGCTTTTTGTAGGGCCATTGTGGAGGCCTTCCTGGTGTCCAAATTGAGCTCATGATAGTGCATTGGAAATATATTCAAGTCTTCTTTCCAGAACATCTTGAATTTTTTCATTTAAAGATCGTTTGACCCTCAAAATGGATTCTCCCAAGACTGCTTATGTGTGTCAAAAAAAGGACAGAAACGTCATATTGTGGGTGTTTTTTGACCTTTTGGTTGACCAGTTCTGCTCTAAAAGCTTAGAAAATGCTCAGGGTACATGTAATCATCATTATGAATCCCAAAATGCTGACCATTCCCTCTTTGGATTCCCCTAGGAAAAGCGCAATGCCACTGAGCCAAAATTTATGTGTCAAAAATTGCCAAATTCTTCAAAACCTGCATAAAATTTTGTGGAAAATACCACCATTAAGTATCTTGGTTAGACAAGAAGTCTTTAGCAAGAAAACTAAGCCTATCATACTCCTTTTTACCTTTGAGTGCTTGTTTTAGCCTTGTTTTCATTTGCTTGACCCTTATGCTGCAAATCTTGTTCCGAGTCCTATAATGGTGAGCCATGTGCCTGATGATATGATTGTCCCTGTTGGCCTTATGTAGCAGCTTCTCCAAATGAAAATTGACCATGTCAAGCCAAGTTTGTCTATCCTCCTCAATTTCCTTCTCAATTCTTTGTTTTGCAGTCAAGGTATTCGGTGTTTCTTCCTCTTGCATTACTGACTTGCCCTTGTCACTTTGCCTCTTTGCTTTGAGAAGTTCCAACTCCATGAGGACTTGTTTATCACTTAGCTACTTGATCTCTTTCTCAATGTATGAAATGACATACTTAGTTCTTGCCAAGTTGTCCATCAGTGCTTGGATCTGTGCATCTTTTTCCCTTAAGGTTATGCTTTCGTTTGTTGCCTCATCTTGAGCCTCCAAGTCAACTATCTCAATGTCATGATGGATGTGTGGTTGTTCTAGTTCATCATCTTCCATGAAATAAAATTCCCTTTCCTCCTCATCATCAAGGCTTTCCTCCAACATATTTTCCTTCCCTTTATGCAGCTTCTACAGCTATTGTTCCTGTTGTGTCAATGAAGAAGGGAAAGCCCATTCTACATTTTGGGGAGCAAGAATTTTCCTATGAGCTGATGAAGAAGGCAAGGCCCATTCCACATCAAGTGGAGTAAAAAAATTACTATCTACTAAAAACAACTTTGTAGCCCCTCCCTAATATGTCTTGTAGGCTTTTGGACCCTCAACAGCTTTAGTCTCTTTAGCCTTCTCGCTTTTCTTTACTTTGGCACTATTGGAAGGCCTTTTTGCTTCTTGGAGCATCGGTGGAGCAATCTGGGGACCATTGAAGATGTCCTTGGAAATGAATGTATCACAGAAGACGTTAAGGAGGTTGGGATGATGTAGCACAATCATCTTAATCAGGGAATAGTGATATATACTACTCATATGCTGGGGTTATGAATTTTTCTGTACGATATAGGCCATCTTCTCAATTTTTCCTGAATAAGAAATACGGGATGCTCAACATTTTCACCCTTGTGAAGTGCATAAGAAGCCTAATGTGATAGGTGTACAATCTAGAAAATATGCCCGCACAAGTAAAATACTTCATAATGATTCTCATCATACGGGAATACTTGTCTTCAAGGAACTTGAAAGGAAAGCTCCTCTTCTTTTCATTTTTGTACCTAGAGTTGATGTATGGCTCATAGTAATGATCATCCAAATCTTGTGCCTTATACCATTTTTCCCCTACATTTGGAATCCTTGTGGCATTAACAATGATGGAGGATGAAACTGTAAATGTCACCTCAGCAAGAGTTACTTTTTTATCATGGAGTTTGGCTACAAAAGGCCTGGTCAGCTCAGGATGATGTTGAACTCTTTGTACCTGCTCACAAAACTCATAACACCCAAGATGCCTGAAACAAGTGACAGTCATATGAGAAGCCTGTAATTCTCTGATGTTTGATGGTTCCTCCCCAATAATTCTACCTCCCTTATGTGGTTTTCTCTGATGCTAAGGTTCATCTCCCAAACTTTCACTGCCATTGTTTTCCTCATCCTCATAATCTCTATCCTCTTTGTCCATGTTTGTTGAATTTTGAAGCTGTGTAACCCTAAAGAAGGTAATCAAGGAGTGAGTTATGGTGAACAAGGATAGGGAGGGCAGATGAGCTTATGTAGTGTAGGATGGAATATATATGATATGAGAGTGAGAAGGAGGGTATTTTTCTTTAATAGGGATTGTTTAGTAAATAGGGATTTAGGATTGTGTTTGAGGGAATTAGAGATAAGGAATAGGTGGAGGGATATGTTTGAGGGAATTAGGGTTGAAGGATTAGGTGGAGGGATGTGTAGGCAATCTAGGGTTTGAATTTTGAAATAGCAAACCAACTTCAAAATGATGAATTGAATGCCAGGAGGATAGCTCAGATATTACACTTACCTGTTTATAAGATATAGAAGGAAGAAAACACATTTTGAGTGGCTAATAGAGTGTTTTGGCACCTGTTGGTCCTATGTGCAGTGCCACCTACAGATGTGCAACACTCTAGCTCTATGCGCATCGTCGTTCAAATTTGCACTGGCGAAACTGCCCTATGCGCAATGCTCCACTCCTATGCACAGTGCTCTAGCCTCTATGTACAACACTCTGTCTCATATGTGCAGTGCCCTATTTCCTATGCACAACGCCTCTTCTTTACTTAGCCACCAATCGACCTCAATTCCCTTCTATCCTTCAAGGCTCTTCTTTCTCTTTGTCAAATGAAAGTGATGAATTTGGAAAAGGAATTTGACATCTTATATAGAGGTTGATTTTTATTTTTCTTTATAGAAAACCCACTTTCTAATGTTTTGGAACTTTTTCTTTGTCTTGAAATCTTTGTTTAATGTTTTCCCTTCTTTGTCTCTTTTCAAGTGGATGATGTTTGGATTGAACTGATTTCTTCAATGGTTTCATTTTCTTGTAGCAAGGAGAAATGTTTGGGGCAGCTACAAACACTTATTACACAAAATGGATTGAATTACAACAAAAAAATATAAATCAACCAAAAATACTATGTTTTCATCTCAAAAAGATGTTTTTGAGATGAAAATTACATTAGTGATAAAATATCTTTGTACAATCACCATGACTTACTAGTAACCACTCTTTGTTTATTGGTCATCCTCATACTTTTGTTGCCCTTTATTTACACTTGAAACCATGCTTTTGACCTTGGAAATGAACCCTCATATAGACCTAATGGAAAGAACTTGGAAATGAACCCTAAAACCTAATGGAAAGACAACTGCCTTGACACCTAAAGTAACATATTTGAAACCTCAACTGAATACAACATGGAGATGGGTTAGCAAATGTACCTCATGAGGGAAGATTTTTTTTTTAGAGAAGAAGACAACCATCAGTGGACCATTTTGACATGACCTAATGGAATAATCCAAAATTTCAGTATGAGACACCTAAAATAAAAATGCAAAGAGTAAATTTGATCCCTGATGGAAGTATCATACACTGACACTAACAACATACACCTGTTTTATTCTTTAAATGTCATGATATAGGTTTGTCTGAACTTTGAACTAGCAGTGAAGTTGTGTGTTAATATTTGCAGATCTATATGCTAGTTCACCTCGGTAAAGGCACATATACACATAGATTCGACTCTTCCAAGTAGCGTATACAAAGGAAAAGCCTATTCTTCAGAAATGACTACATCCGATCATTTTTGTTGTCTTATTGATGTCTGTTGATGAAGTCTTCTTAGATCTGAATTAAAAACTGAATGCATAAGGAGTTTTGTGTCTGATTGATTGACTCTTTAAGTGAGAAGAGTTATCTCTACTACTACCTGTCTAAAGCTATGTAAATTGATAGTAGATGTTTATTATATTGTTGGTTTGTACATACTTGATTCAGAAGTTTTATGTTTCAATAGTTTTGAAGGTATACGTAGGTTTGGTTAAAGTAAGTAGTGTATAGACGCAAGTTGGGTTCAATAAAGTAGCATATACATTCTGATGCGTGATTTTTCAGGTTGCAGCTAGTTTTGAATAATGATGCATATTTTTGGGTTCAACACAGTGTTCTAGTGATAATGATCTGACTGTTCAAATTAGCTAATTATCGATTTATGCATTTTGAAAGTTCTGATGGGTCTAGTATGAAATTTGATGAAACGAGGCCTTCATTTGTATTGTCGTGTACTTGGAGCATCCAGTCTTAAAATTTATGAAAAGTGGTCTGTGGAGGAAGAGAGAAGGTCGTAGCCTTCTATAGGCGAGCACCTATGTACTAGTAAACACTTTGGCTAGTATAAGAGCTAGGGGATTGTAGCTCCCTTCCATTAGAAGCTGGAAAACGAGAGAAGGTTGTACCCTTTTGTAAGTGGGTGCTTGCGTATTGGTATGAGTCTACACAAATACAAGATTGTAAACATATTTTCTTAATATTAAAAGAAGACAAAGACAACAGTAGCAGGTGGCTTTTCTCTAGCATTGGGTTTCCACCTTAAATCTAGGTGTTCATGTTTGTTGCTTATGTGTGATGGTTTATTATGTTTTTACTGCACTTTTTAACAATCTATTGATGCACTAATTAAATATCAACACATGATAAATTTACTAAATCATAATTTCTTTGGGTATATGTTGGTTTCTCTACTCATAGTAGTGTGTACACGCAATTTCACTTCACAAAAGTAGTGTATATAAATCTGTTTGGGAAATGAAGAATTATTGAACTGTAAATACTGATTCATTGCCCCTCTCAGTATTATTTCCAAAAATAAACTCATCTTATAACCACTCATGATTGAATTTAAAAGGTTCATTAGGTCTATTTCACCATTTTCCAGTTGTAGAAGTATTGGGAGATGGTTAAAAGCTTTAAGTTCGAAATTTGCCGATTTTCAGGCTTCTATGACACATGTTTGCTGAATCTCAAGACAAATTCCAGCATGAACTTCAAGGTGCACTGATTCAACAATCAAATTAATTTGAGTTCATCTGATGTTGAATAGATTTAGGTGAATTTTGTGGGGTTATTCTTAAAAATAGTTGAAAATCTTAAATTAATCGTAATGTTTTCTTTCCTATCTTGTGTTCCCTTCCAATAATTATGTTCTCTTGATTTAGTAAACATTGATTGAAGAAGCCTTCCTAGATGGAGTGTTTATTCTTATATGAATTATGTAAGTTTATGACTAAAATATCTTTATATTTTTCCAAGGAATTTATATCTGCATCAAGTTCAAAGGAAGTAGTTAGAATGAAGCAATGGTTCCAGTGTGGAACATGTCTCCTTGATTTTCCATTTGAATCCAATGACAAGATAATTTCCACATTTGATTCATCCCCAAAGTTTCTTCCAAATAAAATTAAATCTTTCTTGTAGATATGAATTATCTACTAGCCATATTTATTTTGTGTTGTGCCCTACTCGAATGGCCCTTTTAATTGATTTTTTATTGTAATATAATGCCTTTCTTTGCCTTTGTTTGTGTCTTTTTTATAGGAAGGATTTCCTTCTAAAAGTATTGGTGCTTCCTATATGTCCAGGATCTAAACATCCACCAAATAACATGGGGGATTCTTCTTTCTAGAACAAAGAAAATATCTAGTAGGCTGGGTGTGATTTAGGGAGTCCTCGAAAGAGTGTAGAGGAGAGCTATCTTTCATTCTAGACTCAAGACTTCTACCTAGAACTTGTTAAACCCTTGGTATAAGACCCCTTTGCTCAGGGGAATGGAGTTGATCTTAGAGGATTTGTCACTTTTAGATTCCAAACTAATGAAACAAGTGGGAGATGATAGCCTACCAATTTCATGATGCGTCACCATGTGGAAAATTCTTCCATATTGTTTTCTAGGTTTGATTTTCCATCTTAAACATTGTTGACTTTTTTCCATGGAAGTTTTTATGCTCTAATGAATTGGAGAGGCTCTCCATAATTTATGTAGCTTCCTTTCAAATATCCAAAATTGAGATGTTGATCACTTCCATTAGGATCCAACATTATGTCAAACAATAACTTAATATGATTTTTACCTCCTGTCATCATTTCTTGATGGAATTTCTTAATACAAAATCTCCCTTTGATTAGGATTTCTTTAATCCACTTTGTGCCATTCAAAATTCCTCTATTTAGTCATACATTTGGTATTTGGATAATCCTAAATATGGAACTTGGACCATCAAAATTGAAGTCTAACTTAGCTCAAGATTTGACTAGGGAACATGGATTTGTAATTCTAACATAGTCCAAGGTTTGACTATAATTACATTGGCCTACTTGAGTTTCAACCATTCTCAGAAACTTTGCTCTTGGATCCATATCAACTAGGAGTTTGGCCATCACTTGCTAAGTTTGGTTTTTTGCCTTATTATCAAATCTAGAATGTCACCTATTGCCACAAGAGTTCAATCATTCCACAACTCAAGTCACAACGCATATAATTTCACCCATATGGGTTGAATTGATGCTTCCTCAAATTGAGGTTTAAAATATAGTTTCCAATCTTTAATTGAAAACACCATCACTAATGTCCAATTTTTATATCTTCTGCATCCATATTATGCTGCAAATAAAATCTAGCCACCCTTTTCTTAAATTTCCATGAAACTCTGCAACTACATAGATGAATAACTAAAAAATGAACTAGTTAACCTTCACCAAGATACAACACCTCTTGGTAACTTATAAACAACTAAATAAAAACACGGAGATAAAAACACATCACACAAAGTAACACACATTTTTTTCTCAGGAAACCCAACAGGGAAAACTTGCTTGCTCGATATGTTATTTTATTGATTGTTCTGGAGTAATTGATTCTATTACAAAGCAATATGTCTCTATTGAGAAAGAATTCTTCTTCTCACACAAATATCAGCTAATATAATTGATCTTTCACCTCCCTTAATCACATTTTGATCTCGGTTCTTGCACACAATTGTTTCCTTGTTGAAGCCTTGACTTTCCCTTCTTGTTTGATCCCAACTCCTATTCTCTTGCACACTAGAAGCCCTTATTCCTTGTGCTAATCCCTACACACTTGTGGCCTGCTAAATCTTAATTCACAAGCACCTCAAATCTACACATAATTAATCTCTTAAATCCTTGCGCACTTTTGATCTCATATTCCTTAGTGTTGATTTTTCTGTGGCACCTGCTAGAATTAAGTTTTTCTTCACTTGATAACTACTTCAATGATCAATAAAACATTAGTTTCACATAACATTAAAACTAATATCATTTAGGCCATTATACAGAAGAAAAACATCAACTAATAGACATGAAAGAATTGTAAAGTAACCATGAAATAAAGATACAAGAGACACAAAGAATTAGGCACACGGCTAGGGTAAAACACATAAGGGGGAAACCAAAAAAATCTCTTCCTTATGTGAAAGAAAGAGAGAGAGAGTTTCTAGATTCATCAATACATCATAAATAACAAATAACACAATAATAGCCCAATCAATAACCAAAATCATGATCAAGTGCCATATCAAAATCCAAGCTCCTGAAATTTCAACCCTCACTAGTATTTTGGGCCCACAATCAAATCTATTTATCCATCTCTGAAGCCTAATTAAATAGATGTACCTTCTTTTTAAGTAATGACCTGTTACCACTAAAATTGTAACTACATTGAAAATTATAAATTTACCATAATCACAATATCCTAGAGGCAACTACTAGGCAAGCCATTTGCTTTGACCTTAGCAGCCTCACCTAGAGGTTGTCTCTATGCTCTTACATTTATGGTTTAGATTCTAGACTTCTAAACATGGTGAGAGTTTTAGCAATAAAAAAGCCCCACTCTTCACAAAGAATAGTCATGCATGTTCACTTTGACTAAACCTTGAACATAGTTTCTTATGCAATATTGTTTAATAAGCAAGGGTGTGCTTTGAAAGTAGAGTAATATTGCAACAATTCAGGAGAGATTTAGCCACTGTGTTTTTCATAATTTTTGTTTTTTCTGGAGAATTTCAAACCAAACCTAGAGACATGAAAATAAAACCTTTAAAACACCTAAACAACTAGAAATAAATGAAATGCATGCCAACCAAATATAATAGTTAACGAAATGTATGTGTTTTTATCATGGAAACATGGGCATTTCCAACATGTTATGATTTGCAAAGCATATAGAAGTGTGGACAGAAGAAGTATCCAAACTTTTATTAATATATTTAATTGTAGATATATAAATCTTATTAATAGACAAGGAATTGAATACCTAAATTTCATAATGATAACTCTCGAGAAAAAATTATCTTTCCATATTTGCACAATGATGTTTCTCATATTGAGAAGATTGGCTAACGTGTAGATTTCCTTCAAATCAAAACTCTAAGAATGCATATGATTCATCAAACAGTTGATCATGCAAGGAATAAATTATTGAATCTATGAAATGAGTGGTCATAGAGTAGTTTTTAAAGGAAAAATATCTAGTGTAATATTGATTCCCATAAACCATCAGATCGGTTCGCATTAATCTCAACTAGCTATTCTGAAAAAGCAAATAAACAAGCGAACAAAGTGATATTTTTGCCCAAAAATTGTCAATTGCAAAGGAGGGTCACCAAAAATAAAAGACATTAAGGTCAATAGGTAACTACTTCATTTCGTTTGGGGCATATTGCATTGATTTGGTTCTCCCTGAATAGTAAAGATCAAAAGCTTGATTCAATACCACATTCATTAAGATTCATTTTTTAATAGAAACAAAGAGAAATCATTACAATTTCATATACCCCAATAACTAGAAATACATTTTCATTGTCGAGGATTTGGAGAAGGAGTGCTCATACATAGTCTAACTTTAAGGTAACAAGAATGATATCCTAGGACATAACAAAAGTAAAAGAAATTGAGGAACCAAAGCCATGGAAGAAGAAAAAATCCTCCATAGAAGAAAGTGTGAGCCTTCTTCACACAATTGTCTAGGTAGGTGACGCTGAGGGTGCCATCAAAAGCAGGCCACTATATAATGACCGTGTAATGAATCTTCTTTCCAAGTGATTCATCATACATGTAATTTCTTTCCATTCGATGTCAAGGTTGACTTGAGCTTGTGTTAGTTGGGTTAATCTTGAAAAACCTCATGGCCATCATTGTTACTGAATATTTGACCAAATACCCAAAGTAGGTCCACCTGTAAAGAGCTTAATATAATGAAGGTCATTCAATGAACTTTCACAAGTGATATCATTGAGATCAAAACTAGGACATGAAAGCATAGTGATACAACTGAAAGTGGAGTAGTTTACGAGTCAATTTTTTGGATAAAATAATTGATTTCTTGCTGGTGGGAATCATAGAGCATGACATGGTGATGAAAATGAATATGATATGGAATTACATGGGATAAAATTTGACTAAGGGGTACAATGAGATTCAATTAGTACCTACTCAAATTTATTGTGTATATATTCAAATATTCAAATTAAGAAGATGACACATTAAATTATGAAACACCATGGAACAACTTATTTTAGAACTTATTTCCAAGCATAAGAGTAAAAATAGAGTGCTTAAGTGATCACAATAAAAATAATACACCTTGAAGATATTATATACACATGGATCATATATATCAAGCTAAATGTGGTAGCTAAAGAAACCTCTTCCTACACCTAGTGTCCTAGATGACCAGGGGAAGGTGTCATCAAAAAAATGATACTTCCATGACTTACATATAGATTCACATATCTTAGTTGGAAAATGATCAATTTCACAAGAATAACAATGGTTGAAATGACAATCAAAATTTAAAACTATCCTCTAAAACCTCATATATAAAGTGGGGTAACCGGTCCTATGACATCCAACCTACAATTTGTAATGGGAAATCCTAAAAAGTATCTCTAAGTAAATATGTTCCATTGAGGAGGTCAAGAAGAGGTATGAGGCCCCACCAATTTGATATTTGAAGAGTTTTTAATCTTGGCTTTCCAATTTTGGCCCTAAGTAGGCAAGGAAACATGAAAGCAGGTGACCCCCTTAGAAGAGTTCAAAAGGGGAAGGTCACATAAGGCTTTTATGTAGATCTAAATCCAAGGACATCCCTCATAAAAAGATCTAGACCAATATTGAAATAATGTAGACAATGACCCATATAAATATTCGTAAAGTAAATAGAACATCCCTTTAATCCCATAATAAATGGGCCATCTACAGATAAGGTGATCCTCTAGTTTATTTCACATATATGGCAATGCTAGTTTATGTTATTGAGAAGCGAAATATCATGATGATTAGTTTCAACATTACACTAATGTAAACCCAATTTGAACCCACCAAGGGGGGTTTGAAGGGCAACATCTAGTGCTCTTGTGTGTATGTGGTGTGGAGCGTTTAAAAGGTATGCTTTTTGAATAGTAATCTAGTGGTTTTCTAATAAGTTTCCTAACCTTTTCTGCATTTAAAGTCTAAAGAATAAAAGGATTTTGATAAATTGGGTGAAAATGGACAAACGAAGCTCAATCACCAATAATCGATGTTTTCTATGCAGAAGGACGCGGAAACAGGGGATCATCAAGCAGAAACAAGAAGCAGAAGGAAAGCAACTGGTGTCCCCTCGCTAGGAAACTGGATGCGGACGCAATCAAGTAAAATTAGAGCCGAATGATCTAGGGAAAAGAACGTGGACGCCAAGACGGAGAACGTAAGAAAGGAATGAGAAGAACTGAACGATTAGCGAATCCCTCAGGATCTCTAATCCTGAGGG
>APFE031457659.1:0-13770 GCA_000404065.3 Pinus taeda | reverse complement strand
TTCATAATTGTTGTTCCATTTACTTTCGCTTATTTGTTTTTGTTACTTTCGAGTGATAGCAGGCCTAAGACTGTTGTGAGCCAGCAAGACGCTGCCTGACTCCCAGATCCATAAGCCTCTGCTTTGGTTTTCTTCTTTATCAGTTTCTAAAGGGAAGGGTTATTGGTTCCGTACCCTTGACTGATCAGATTGATTTGTGTGATCTTATCCTTGAGTTGATTCAGTTATAGTTTAGTATCTGTTTCCTTTCAATTCATTAGAGCACTATACTACCGAGCATTACTTGGGCAAAACAGCCTCGGATTGAGTTACTCTTTGAAAGAACCAAACGATCCCGGATTGACTTAATAATGTAGGATAATTGGTGGTGTGAGAGACCCTAGTTATAGCCCTACATGTGGGTTAAAGACTAAGGCCCCCTCTCATTTTCATGAAGTGTTCCTAGTACAAATCCATCTTAGGGTCAATGCCATGATAAGATGAACTCCAAGTATATTGAATTTATTATCTATAAATAACCTCTTTGACAACCAAACACAAACATATAATGATCTCATTTACATTGGAGGTGTATTTCACTTAAATTTTGTTGCACCTTTAATCACTCCCCCACAAAAATGTGTCATGCTCCCTTGTGATGATGCATCAACCCTAATGGAGAAAAACCTCATGAAGTAAAATGAATTTAAAAATTTTGTAACTTTAATAGTGCCCCACATTCACCCCTTGGCTCACCACTCATAGGAAATGTGAAGCTATTTCAAGCATTGATGTGGATAATACCATTTTATTTTGTCTTATGTATAGTATTCTACTTTGACACAATTGAGATTTTTTAGCAAAAAACATCTTATTGAGGGTTAAATCCTTGTGCATTAGAACTAGAGAGGCCTTGTCCTTATGAGTGGTTTATTCATTGTCAACTCATTGTGTGGGATAGTACTATAAGCTCGAGCTCAACATGAAGTGTAGATATTGTGAGCAATTTTGATTGAGGTTTTGAAAATTATCCAACTGTTCTACATTTAGTATACATGGTAATAAGGATATTACCCATAAACACATACCCTCAATATCAATACATAGTTCTCTAAAAATAAAATGGTGCTAATATTCTTAGTTAGAGGTGAAGAATTCTCCTAGGAGGTTTGTTTGTTGGTTTGAGGTGTCGTTTTTAGACTTGGATGCTAAGTGGTTAAGGGATTTGGAGCTAAGGGTTAAGGACCAAAGTCTTGTTGGCTAGGGGATTTATGGGGTTAAGGGCTTAAGGGTTAGTGGATTTAGGTGTTAGGTGTTAAGGTTTAAGGGTCACAGGTTAAGAGGATAAAGGGTAAAGGCTTATATGGTTCATGGATTCTAGGTTAGGACTTAGTGGCTTAAGGTTTAATGGGTAAAGGGGTTGATGAGTTATGTGTTATGAGTGTAGGGTTTAAGGGATTATGGATTTGGTGTTAAGAGGATATGGAATTTAGTAGAAAGTTCTTATGTACTTTGTCATAGAGTCGATTTTCTTTGGAGGTATTTGAGTACCCTGAGAAGATACAATTTCAACTCCTTGCACCAATTTTGTTTCTCCTTTCCTTAGGAGTTAGGGTATAGCACCTGGAACCAAAGATCCTGAGATTCCAGATTGAAGGAATGTGGTCATACCACATTTAATAAGGAGTCTTGTCCTTGAGAGCATGATATGGGCATTTGTTTTTAATATACACTACTCATAGAACTGCATCAAACCAAAACATCAACTTTACATTTTTGAAAAACATCATTCAACAAACCATATTTAATATTGTCATGTTCATTCTTTCAGCTACACCATTCTATTGAGGATTATAAGGCATAGTGGTTTTATGCTGAATCCCATGCTAGCGAAGATAGTTTTCAAATTCATTTGAAGTATATTCTTTTCCATTATCAATACAAATAGAGGGAATGTAATATTATATATCATTTTCAATCCATGCATGAAAGCTTTTTAAAGTTTCAAAAGATTCATATTTATTCTTCAACTGATATACCCAACACATTCTGGTGTAATCATCAATAAAAGTCATCATATATTTATTTCCATTTATCGAAGAAGCAAGACTAGGGCCACACAACTCAGAATGAATGATTTCAATCTTTCTATGTGCTCTAGAGACAAAATCATGAAATTGTTGTTTTCTATGTTTTCCTAAGATATAAGCATCACATTGCTTCAGTTTCCTAGGAATGGTTGGAAAACTAGTAACAATATCGTTTCTCTTCAATAAACAAAGGTTTCCATCGTTCAGATGTCCAAATATTGCATTCCATAAAATACTATATTTAAATTTACCTTCATTATACTAAGAGTTGTATGCATAGTTCTATGCACGAGTAGATATTCCTTGTAGCTTCAAGGTTCTTCCTTTTCCTATTCCTATCATGACAAGTGAGTTGTCTAATGGTTTTATCACTTCAACTTTTCCATTAAACATGTGAATGGAGTTTCCTTGCTAGTGGATATGAACCAAGGACAATGAGTTTATTTGCAGCTATGGGAGGTAGAGAACATCATTCAAAAGAAATTCAGGGAATCTAGGTAGTTTGAGCCTAATGGTACCAAGTATAGATCGCTTGAGTTTTGATTTTTTCACAAAGTAGACTACTCCATCTACATTGTCACTGAAATCTTCAAAGAAATCTTTGTGAAAGGTCATGTGGTAGGTTGCACTTTTATCAAGAAACCATGCATCTTGCCATGAAGCAAATGAATTATAATATGTCTTCAGTTACTCCAATATTGCAATGTTCCACAATATAATGAGCAGATTCAGGTGCTTTGCCTTTCCTTGGATCTAGTTTTTTTACCTTTCTCTTTATTTCCTTCTTGCTTGATTATATCCCAAAAGAGCTTTCATGCAGATGCATCATGCCCATTTCTATTGAAGCATATAGAATGAATATTAGATCTTCCTCCTTGGTAATGTTTGTCCCCCTTTCCTCTATTATTCTTCTTTCCATGACCTCTTTTGCCACCTCTGCCTCTAGAAGAATATTGTGTCTGATTATTCTCTTTTTGTGCAAGGCACATAAATTCTTCAAAACATTGAGCAATTATCTTCCTCTTCCCAAAATATTTTTCTCTTTCTACAAACTTCTCCACAAGAGTGTCAAAATTAATCTCTTTAAGTTGGCCACTAACTCGTAATGATCTGAGATAGTGAGAATATGTGGGATATATTTCCTTCAAAAGCGTTGTGAGAGGAACATCCATTTTAACTCTAGTGGCTTCTACATCATGCATAATAGCTTTGATTTAAGAGGTTAGGGCAAGGGTATCATCGTATTTCAAGTATATATTGAAAAGTTTCATCATTAGTTGGACTCCTCAAGATCGGAATGCGAGTCATATAAATCTTTCAACTTCTTTAAAGCATTAAAATAATTGGACGTAATTGGTGCAATGTGACGACTCACCTCTTCATTTATTGATGCAACAATCAAGGGATAGGCATTGTTTTTCTTATTATCCCATATGGCGAGCTCTTTATATAATGTGGGTTTTTTAGGTAGATTGTCATCTTCTCCTTTACATACTCCTTTAGATAATTCATTGAAAATGAGGGTATGCTTGATCTTTCTGGACCACTCATGGTAGTTTTCTTTGCTAGTGAGAGCTACTCCAACAATGGAGATGAGTGAAAACATCTCTGCAAAATTCTGAGTTGGGCCCTGAATAGTCAAAATACATGCAACAATAGTCTTTGATAAAAAATCTAATATATCTCTACAAAGAGTAGAGACTCATCACCAACTTTCCTTAATCAAAACAACCCAAAAAAATGATGCAACCTCTTGATCTCAAATAACCACTTTGATGTAAACCAACTCTCATATAAAATAAATCAACTCAATGCACCAACGAGTATTCAATGTAGATATAAATGGAACAACACCAAAATTACAATTACCATAAAAAAGCATATATATCCTTGAAATATCTATGACCATTGGGAATTCTTTTTGTCCCTTGAGGGCATCTAAAGATGAAGATTCAATACTTTGATGAGGCTTCTCCTTATTCATTACTGCTCATGGTATTAGAATATAAAACAATGTGTTATTCCATTCAAAAATATGAATATATGTACAAATTATATATGTTTTCAACATTAAAATATTTTTTTAAATTATGGAATGACCATCACTGCATATATGAACGGACCAATTCTTAATTATAATTCAACGAAATGTAGCATATATTATTGGTGATACCCAAATAAAAAACTTCACAACGTCAACGCTCAACACCAATGCCAATGCCAACACTAACCAATAATCACAGTTAAATGCAGGGATGTGTAAACACAAATAAACGTAGGTTTGGTTACAGTACCATCGTGGCCTTTTAAGCTGGATCTGAGCGATGAAATTTTGTTTTTAACCTTGTTACAACATGTATAGTGTGTATCAACTAAAGGAGGGCCTCAACCAATGTGTATAGTGTGTAAAGTGATTGCATAGACGTTATAATCAAGAAACAAAAGGAGAATTCATTAAGGTCGATGTGTATGAATTTCAATTTGCCACAATGCAAACATTTCTACCAAGGAAAGGAAAGGAAGAGGGACATGTTAGACTAATGGAAAGGGAGTTACAGAGGAAAAAGGATGCTAAATTTGGGACCTACAGACCTGCGCTCTAATGCCATGTCAAGCTAGGTATATGGTAACTCTAGAATATTGAAATTTTCTATTAAGAAGAAAAATAATATATAATAATAGGAGAGACACCCTTGGGATTAACATTCCAAGATCTCTTCATTTTCTTATTTTGTATTTACATATTTACACCATATTTTCCCAATCCTAAAGGATTAAATGTCAAAAATATATTAAGAGCTAAATTCAAAACATATCAACACATCATAGTCTAAATTGTACCCCTAACCTGTGTGCACATTTGTTTCATAAAAACCACAACCCAAGGTAAAAGGGTGATGTTCCATCTTAATCATGTATAGACTATGTGAATGGTGCTATAATTCCATGTGTTATATCATATGATATTTGTCCAACAACTATATGATATCAAAATGATTCATATAGTATGAGTAAGTTATCAAACCATATATGCTGAACATAAATAAACTAAGGTGTTTTGGTTAAACATCGCCTTTCTTCAAATCGAAAATCACCTTTCTTCAAACAAGAGGAGATGTATAGACTCTAGCATGAAGCAAAGTGAAAAATTGTTAGAAAGAGATGTTGAGGACCATGAAATTTGCAAGGAAGTAGGAAAATACAAGAAAGAAGCCATGTATTCCCCAACTGGAGAGTGATTATTGTCTACTGTATTACAAAATATTTTTTTGTATGTAAATTGAGGTACATGAAAATTGTGTGTAATACTTATGTAGAAGATGGTCTTGAAACTAGTAAGTTCATGAATCTATAAGACTATAAGGTCATTGGCATTATCATAATCATTGTCATAATATTCATTATCATCATCAACCCACCATCATTAGTGTTGCTATTGTCATCATTAGCATTATCATCATAATCACCATTCATTTCATCATCATCATCTTCATCATTGTTATCATCATGGTTATCGACAAAGTCATCAATCTCATAATTATCAGTGTCGTCAGAAATATCATCAACCCAAAAATGTGATGAGTGTTAGAAAATGGTTTTTTAGGACACATGTGATATATGCATGAGAAATAAAAACTCTATAGATGATGATGATGATGATCACCGCCATTATCATTTTCATTATCATTATCATAATCCCCATCATCATCATCGATGTAATTTCTATCATCATTGTTGTCATCATCGTCATGGACGTCATCATCATTGGCATTGTCATCATCATTCATGCCATTATAGTTGTTGATGATGACCTAGATGAAAATGATAATAATGATGATCATATGACGATGGTTTTGATTATCATGATTATGATTAGGAAAATGACAACATTTAAAATTTGGGAAAATTTTCCATGGTCGTTAGCTCTTCATCATCATAATCATTGTCATTATCATCCTCATAATTATCATCATCATCATCATCATCATCGTCATTGTCATTGTAACCACCATCGCCTTGATCATCATCGTCATTTTCATTGTAACCACCATTGCCTTGATCATCATAATCACCATTCATTTCATTATCGTCATCTTCATTATTGTCTTCATCACGATTATTAACATTGCCATCAGTTGTTCATAAATGTCAATGTCATAAGAAATATCATCAATGCAAAAAATTTGATGAGTGTTGGAAAATGGATGCAAAAGAAGATGCAAAAATGGGTGCAACAATGGACATAAATTTGGCTACGAAAGTGGATGAAAAAATAGATGCAATAGTAAATACAAACTTGGACACAAAATATGATGCAAAAACAGATGCAAAAGTGGAAGAAAACATGGGTGCAATAGTAGCTGAAAAACTTGGTGCAAATTATGGTGAAATAAAAGTGCATGCAACAATTGACACAAAAAGGACACAAAATTAGATTCAAAGTAAGATGAAAAATATGATGTAAACATGAATGCAAACATGGGTGCAACAATGGACACAAAATTAGATGCAAAAGTGGATTCAATAGAAGTATGTACAAAAGTAGATGTAAAATTAAACGCAAAAATTGACGTAAAAAGTGGATGACAAAGGGGATGCAGAAACATAAACAATATTTTATGAAAATTTTGACAGAAAAGAGGATGCAAATGTGGATGAAAAACTAGAACCAAATTTGGGTGTAATGGTGGGTGAAAAACACGGCACAAATTGTGGCACAACAAAAGTGGATGCAAAAGTAGATGCAATAGTAGACAAAATAAAAAGATTCAAACTTGGCTACAAAACAAGATGCAAAAAAGGAATCAAAAGTGGAGGCAAACATGGGTGCAACCATGGACAAAAAATTGGATGAAAAAATTGATGCAATGAAAGTAGATAAAAAAATAGATACAAAACAAGATGCAAAATGTGATACATAAACCCAACACAAAAGTGAATGGAAAAAAAGATGCAATATTTGATACAAATTTGGATGTAAAAGAGGATGGAAATGTGGATGAAAAAGTGGAAGAAAATGTGGGTACAACAATAGGTGAAAAACATGGCACAAATTGTGGCACATAAAAAGTGGATGCAATGATAGAAGCAAAACAAGAAACAAATTTTGATGCAAAAGAAGATGCGAAAATAGATGCAAAAGTGGATGTAAACATAGGTGTAATAATGGATGCAAAAATGGATGCAAAAGTAGATGCAAAATGAGATGTAAAACCTGATGCAAAACCTGACACAAAATTGGATCCAAAAAAGGATGCAAACTTAGATGCAAATAAGGATGCAAACGTGGACTCAAATTAGAAGCAAAAGTGGGTGCAAAGCTAGGCACAAATTCTGGCACAACAAAAGTGGATGCAATAGTGGACACAATAATGGATGCAATAGAGGATGCAAATGTGGATGAAAAACAAGATGCAAGAGTCGATACAATAAAAGTATATGAAAAAATAGATGCAAAACTAGGCATAAACCTCAATGCAAAACTTGGAACGAAGGGGGATGAAAAAAGAGATGCAAAAGATGATTCAAAAGTTGATGGAAGTGGAGGAGCAAAAAAGTGGATGCAATATAGGATGCAAAAGTAGGTAAACCAAAATTAGGTGCCAACTTGACACAAAACCTGGCACAAAAATTGGTTCAAAGGATGGCACAAAACTTGGTGCAAAACCTAGTGCAAAATCTCATGAAAAACCTGGTGCAACACTTGGTGCTAAATTTGGTGCAAGGCTTAGTGCACAAATCGGTACAAGTTTTGCCTCACGTTTTGCACCATATTTGATAAATGGATGAAAATAGCACAAACAATGGGCTCTAGACGCAGAAAAGGAAGCAAAAATGAATTTTAATCACAAGGTTTTGTTAACTTGAATGTTACATTGGCTACTAGGATCTTTTCACTAGTGTGTTGCAGTTTCTACCTTTCTATATTTTCCCCTTTTTCACTTCTTCTTCCCCTCCTTAGAATCATCCTACTGCTCCTCCTTCAATCCACTTGATTTCCATTTCTTCTAGCCTATGTTATCCAGGTATTGTTCCTATATGTAATATTCATCCATCGATCTAGGCTTGAACAACATCACTTTATTCTGAAAATGGCTATGTATACCCTCTAGATAATTGAATATTACATTTGGGTTATTTCAAGACATACCTAACATTATGGCAGTGTTTCTAAATTTTGTAGTTTACCCATGTACACTTTGCCCCTACTTCTGCCTGAATTAGTGCTACCAAATCCACAGGTCCTCTACATACCTAATAGGGTAAAATTGTTACTTTTTGAAGGTTTTAAAGTCCTCCCACTTAGTAACCAGAGGATCTCCCTTTAGCCTCAAGGTTTCTCTGTGGATTTCTTACCAAGTCAGGACATGGTCCTCTAATTTCAACTGTGCAAATGAAATATTTTGTTCTCCCTCTATATGGTGAACACTGAAATAAATTTATAATTCTTCCAAACCATGATTTACTTTAGTGGTTCAATCTCACCTTGATATAACTTGATGCAAAATTTCACTTCCGTTTTGAATAGGGACTTTGAATGATTCACGACACTCGAATTGGGTTGTTCTTTTTCAGGTTTTTTCTTCATCTTGTGCTATTTTTCTTCCCAATCTCTTGATGTACCCTCTGATTGGACCTTTTCATTAGTACCACCATCTTATCCAAAACTCTTGAGATTATTAGTTAGGACCACCATGAGGAGATATGTGATATCCCCTGACTTGGAGTTTATATTGTAAATTTGTATATGGTTAAGTGTGATTATTTCTTTAACTTTGAAGACCTATTTGGAACTAGTTTATAAATATTATACTAGCAATTGCATCGAGAGGTGAAAAGAAATGCTGATAAGAGGAGTGGAGGAATGTGGAATGAAACTTTCACCTTGTACGACATGTTAGGTTGCAACATCAATGTCACCTTATGGGGTGTGAAATGTCAGACTGAAGGGAACAAACTTACTTACCTTCCCCTGACCATTTTTCAACTTGCATAGAATTATTGGTTGTCATATTTTGTTTTGTTTTAGAAGTCTCATTCTCTTCAGAGGTTGTTTGTATTCTATCCCCTTTTCTTAGAGAGGCTTCAATCAGAGAAGTCAAAAAAATAGAACCAACATCCTTATATGGAGAAATGTTTGGGATAGTAGACTAAGATATCGAATCATATAAAATATGTCTATCGTAAATTAGTATCCTAATAAGAAACTAACAACATTATCATCAAAGCAGCGTGCAAGAAAAAACAATTCACATAACATAATATGTAGCAACCCACAAGCTTGTGCTTAAAGTGCTCATAATGCTACTCAGGCATCCTTTGTTTATGCTTCCCTTTTAGTTCTTGTAGCACCCACTATATATTGAATCCCAGAGACTTCAACAAAACATATGTAAGTTGGTGAATGTAATTTTCTAGAAATTTTGGAACGATAGATAGGAAGTAGTAAATCACTCTTTTGTGTATACTCCTAAAGAAGATTCTTACATCCTCTCTCATGTTGGCATGCCAAGAAATAAAATTCCTTAGCATTGACATTTGAACAATGAAAGTAGGAGTTATGGAAAAGTTCCAATTAATCTTTTTTACAGAATGAGCACAAATAAATTAAAAAAAAAATTACGAAATAAAGATAACTACATTTCACTATTGAGTAGAGATTGCATATTTTCACCTAACCATGGTTTTTGACACATATGGCTCCCTACGATCCTTTATAGTGTAGTTTAAGCATAAGTGTTGCACTAGAGGAAAGGAACGAACAAGATAACCTTCTTATTTGGAAGGCCACAAAGAAAAATATGCTTTGTGCTCATAAAAAGAAGATGGAATAACTACCTTATTAAATGAAAAAAATAGCTACTTTATTAAATGATAGAGACAGAATGAATGGCTACATTAATAAATGACAAATATAGATTTTGTTTTTATGCAAAAGATCCAGAAACATGTTTTTTGGGACAACAACTCATAACAAGCGCTTTCCAGCATATATTCCATCTCTAAGGGGTATTTACTCAGATAGATTTTCCTAGGACTTGCACCCAATCTCATCCATTTCCAACATAGCATTAGGGTGGAGTGAAGTACAGTAAAAATGGAGTGAACCATAGTAAATGACTCAACACTATGTCAATTTGACCAATGATCCAAGGCACCATGAGGTGCATTAGTCTTTAGACTTGCTAAAGGGATAAAAAATGAGAGGAAGTGCATCTCCACTTATAGGGATATGTTCAACTTCTTATTACAATAAAATATTAATTTCTTGAGTAAAAGACCCTAATCTAGCATATGGAAGGGTAAAATCACTTTTCACCAATTTAACTAATATAAATTACATAATAAGGTCCACTCAATCCACATATACAATTTTTTACATCAAAATCCCCATAGAGAGGGATGCCTTCAAGAGATAAGGGCTTGAACACATATCATCTAGCCTCCAAAGACCCTCATAAATGTAGATGCTCCACAAAGTAAGCATACCTAACTTCAAAGTGCCATTAAAGGTATGTGAGTGGACTTCTAGAATTCTCACTCAACCTCCCATAATTACCCATTGGTGGATCTTCTCTGTCAATTATGTAATCATAATATACAAGCAAGTATTTTCCCCTTGCTCCAAGTGTTACATGTGGGCCTTCAAGGTACAATATCTAATATCACAATGCAAGTGGTGTTTCTCAAATCCATTTCATCGTCATAGCTCACAAAGTCAGTTCAAGCATCTTAAACTATGTTTTAGACCAGCCCCTTAAGCATCCAAAGGATCATTGGTCATATGTATATATAGATCTTGATATCTTCCATACTATCAATGTGATCTGGTCTTTTGTTGTTTTGCATACCACTACAGGAATTTATTTCAATGAGAAAAATATCTCCAAAGATGAACAGTCCCATCTCTTGACAAAATGTGCCTTACAAGAGTTGATCAAACCTCTTTATGAATAGAGATCTTGTATTGGTGTGAAGGATAATATACTTGTTCATACCCTAAGGGATGTCTGCTTTTCCAAACATATTCATCTTAACGGGTTTCGAAATGAATCAAATTCAAAAATCTTTTGGGTTGGAGCAAATTACTTGGCTGGGCTTCATCATATCATTCTCAAATAATGCTCAATATATGTTGTTGGAAATAATACTGAGAGGGGGGGTGAATCAGTATTATTAGGTCAAATATTTCTTTTCTAAAACAAAATTGTATACGCTACTTCAGTTAATTAAACCCGCGTATATACGCAACTATTCAAAAGGAAACCTACGTATACAAAGCAAACTTTTAATTTACTTTAACTTTCTGATGATGATTGTTAATCTGTGATGCAGAATCAAGTAACCAGTAACCAGAGACAGTAAAACAGAGCAGAAAGACAATCACACACAAGAACTCAAGATATAAGGTGGAAACCCAATGTGGGTGAAAACCACCTGCTGCAATTTGTCTTTATCTTTCTTTAATTAGAAACTTTTGTTTACAATGTACTGGTGAAGTCCTTTACCAGTACGCAGGTTGCAACCTGCAGAGAGCTACAATTCTCTCTCGTTTTCCAGCTTCTCCTGGAAGGGAGCTACAACCCCCTTTAGCTCTTGCAGTAGCCAAGATACTAGTATGTAGGTGCTAGCCTACAGAAGGCTACAACCTTCTCTTTCTTCCAGGGACCACGTTTCATAAATTTTCAGACTGGATCCATGAGCATCAATCAACCATTATGAATTTCTCCATCAACAAATCACCTTTCACCAATTAGATCTGAATCAAATAGATATCTCTCTGACAGTTGTACCCAAAACACAATACCAGAAACCACACACCAAAACAGAACCCAGAACACAGTAGCAATGAACAAAAGCAGCAAGATCACAGTTTAAAACATATATGCTACTTTATCAGCCTGAAACATGCGTGCATACGCTTCTGCGTATGAAACAACCTGCGTATACGTGATATGACTTCACTGAACCTGCGTGTATACGCGCCTTCACTTCATTGAACCTGCATACAGATCTATAAAGGATAATTCACTCTTCCAGATATTCAATCACTAATTAACCCAGATTATTGGACTTATAGATCAAGCAAGTGCAGCATCTAGCAGATCAAAATCATTTAAAGATACTATCATTCAAGCTTAAAGATTATGACCCATGAATAGAACTTATCCTTCCTTTTGCGCTAAGGTTCCTCCTTCATTTAGATCCAGATCTGCATCACAACCCAAATACCAATATACCAGCTCTATCACTTTATCAGATATTCAATAATAATGCAGATGATCCTTTGCCACATGATCTCCTTCCTCTTTTATAGTCTTAGGCCTTCCTCAATACCATGGCCCCAAAACAAACATTTCAATACCATGAACCCAAAACTAGGGATCAACACATCTGATGAGACGCCATGGTCCAAAACATAGGTTCAATTCCCAAGAACTAACTACCATGGACCAAAAGTATGATCCCCAACATATACGTGCTTTTGTAATGTATAACCCGCGTGTATACGCGTACTCGTCTCGATGAACCTGCGTATATGTCTTTTTCTTCTTTCTGAGTGCCTGAACTGAGATCTGTTACCCAGGAGAGTTGCCATCAAGGACAACACCTGTGACATAGTTCCAAACCTGTCCCATAATGCCAACAATCTCCCCCTTTGGACTTGATGGCAACACCATCCTCAAGATCATCCTCAAGATCATTCTCCCCCTTTGACATCAAGGGAAAAGGGTTGTGCTCCCCCTGAGTACATGCTGAAATCTCTGTCATGCTTGTGCTAACCATGCTCCCCCTGACTGTAGGAAAGATCTGCAAAAAGATATTCTTCAAGAAGAACCAAGACTTATGCATCATAAAAGACCTTCCTATCACCAAAAGACTCAATACATACATCCATCACCCAACCAAGTGGGGATCATCCACCCAACCAAGTGGGAATAAATAAGAAATTTACATATGATGACCAAATCATCCCAGGCATAGTGGGGAAACCAATATAGGTCGTTACATGACCTTGACACTATATAAGAAAAAGATACATGACATAGAGACAAAATATTTCAAGCAAGACTTATGGAAGTCACCAACAACTGATAGCAGCAGCAATTGTCAATCACCATTCAGATCAACAACAAAGATTTCCTTCTGTTCTCCCTCTGCCTCTGTTCTACCTGAAATCAACAACAGCTAAGAACCAAAAGCTTCTAAGATAATGCCAACAATACATTATTAGAAGATTATCTACTCCCCCTGAACCTGTGCCGGATGGTCTCTGTCAAACCCACATCAGAAAATTTCAAACAGACCCTGCTACTTCTGATATCCATCAAGCCTCCATATACGCGACTTTCTCTACCAACCAGCGTATGCACGCGGATACTCCTCATCCAACACACGTACACCCATTTTTCTCTGAAACAAACAAGATTTAACAACAAGATGATACATCAACTACTCCCAGCTTCTGTCTGAGATATTCAAAAGTTTCCCTGGGCAGTGGTTTGGTGAGAATATCAGCCACTTGTTCCTTAGAAGGAACATATTCCAATTTGACCTTTTGTTCCAACACTTGTTCACGGAGAAAGTGATACTTGATCGGTATGTGCTTGGTCTTTGAATGCATGACTGGATTTTTTGAAATGCTGATTGCACTTGTATTATCACATAAGATGGATATAGGTGGTGTACAAGTGATTTG
>APFE031457653.1:0-37183 GCA_000404065.3 Pinus taeda | reverse complement strand
GCAAGGGGTTGTCGGCTGAGGACCATATTGGAGAAAAATTTTCTCCTAGGGATATCACCCACAAAAAGGTGGGTAACACATCCCACAACCTACTCTAAAGACTATTCTCAAAACAGTTGAGGGAAAGGTTTCATTTAGACTAACCAAGATCCTTGCATCACAATTAAATTTTAGGACTTACACTTCATATAGGTTAGTTATTCACCTAAGCAGCAGTTGTCCATTTGGTTATTTGGTCATAATTTATAATAAGTAGGAATTTTGACTCCGTAAGGCATTGGTCTCAATTCCAAATCTAATTAGATCCTTAAGTCTTGCTAAATTTTTACCAAGTAGCTAGGCCACTCAATTGAGTCTCCTGGACAAGTTGGTTCCCAACTTGCTTTCCATCATCTCACTTCCATAGGGACTACCCCCCAGATTTTGTTGTTAAGAGAGCTAGAACGGAGTGGGCGAGGATCAAAGTAACAACCCCTACCCTGAGCCATTATCGAAGTGCCTGTACAATCTGAGCGACAACATCTTTTGGCGCCGTTGTAAGGGACCATTCTATGGGACCTTGGTATTGACGACACTCTCATAATCTTCCTAATCTTATAATCCTCGTTTCCATTCATTAGCTCGTCAAGTGGAACAACATTTTTTGGCACCCTTCCGTTCAACATTCTTCATCTTCACATCACCTTATCCTTTGTTCTCTCACTAATCCTTCCATCTTATTCACCTCCACCTTTAGCACCTGGACATTTAGGTTGGTTTCCTATTTGGGTGGTGTTGGAAAATCCACATGGGTGGCAGTTAAACAATTTTCCTCTTAATTACATTAATTTGTGATATTTTCATTATTAGTATTTAATCTCTTAGTTATCTTTACTTGTCATCAAGATTAATGCCAAGCAACCAATAAAAGAGAAACAAGATATAGGCATGCTCCCAAGGCAAAACCCCCTTGAGGGGAAAACCCAGTCAGAAAATTCTTCCTTCATTAGCTTCGAGACAAGATGACTATGACTCTTACAAACTAGTCTAGGCTCCCTCCATCAAGTCATATTTGCATTGAGATATCATCCTTGTCACAATCATGACCCTGAGATCTCCTTACTATTGATTCCACAGAAATCACATTATTGTCATGAAACCAAGTTGTTTACTTCTATGGAGACACCAAAACCCTTATCAAAGTGTTCTTCAAAGAATGCACTGAAATCCTCTTCCTGAGATAACATCAAGGCTTCTCCTCTAAGAGATAACACCAAGATCACCGAGACTTCTCCTCTAAGATATAAACGAGCTCTTATTTTCTGTGATCATCTATCATTGAGACTTCTCCCCTGAGAGATAAACAAGCTCTTCTTTTCTATGATCATCTATCATCGAGACATGTCCTCTGAGATAAAAAATGAACTTTGTGATCATCTCTGTGATCTATCAGAACTCCCTGTCCTGTGATAGCCCCGAAACATTACCTCCAAACGAAAACTTCTAATCCGAAATCCGAACTATTATGTGGTGAGAAATGTGAAACCTTAGCCTAGTATATATAGTAGTGTACCCATCTTAAATGAGTCGACATGATCATCATGAACCGATGTGTCTCCAATTTAAGTTAAGGTCGACTTAATTTATATTAATTGAAGCCGACTTTTAGATGATCTAATTGAGTTTTACTTTAATACTTCGAGATTTGGGGTCGACTTAATTTATATTAATTGAAGCCGACTTTTAGATGATCTAATTGAGTTTTACTTTAATACTTCGAGATTTGGGGTCGCATTGGATGTGCTCTAGCCACGATAATTGGTGGAGAGGCTAAAGCACATGAGATCTCCAATATCCAGAAATGGTTTGGGAAGATTCTAAACAGTTTGGGAGATATTAAAATAATTAATATTTTTAATGAGTCCCTAAGTCTAAACTTAGGGAAAATAAAATATTAATGTGAATTAATATAAAACTGTGTTAGAATAGTCCAGAAGTCATGGATCAAGCCAGATCTAATCTTAGTCGCTCATTAGGGACTTAATCTCGGTTGTTGATTTGTCAACGAGAAAAGTATAAGAGGAGGCTTGAGGGTCACTTGGAGAACACACCAAGAGATCAAGATTTCGACTTTCTGGGGCTGGGTTTGCTGAAAAAGTTGAGAGAGTGATCAGAGTTACAGCTGAGGAGCAGTGAATACAGAAGCAGAGAGGCAGAAATAGCACCAGGAGGATCAGCGTAGTAGCTGGAGAGAGGGATGCAGAATCAGCAAGGGTTCATGCAGAGCCAGCTAGGAGTTGTACAGTGCCTCAGAGGGCCAGCGTCGGTGACGCAAAGGGCCAGAGGACTGACACAGTTCCTCCAGAGGCTGATGCAAGCCAAGCGAGAGTGACGTTGGGCTAACGCTGGGCCAGAGAGAGCTGACGCAATCCTTAGAGGTTGACACTGGGGTTTCATGGGGTAGATTACAGTTGTGGAGTTGTCGGAGCGTTTATCAGGGGTTTCAGCTAGAATCCGACTGAGAGGTACTACTACCAAGATTTTTCTCTGTTGGGTGAGCCGGTTTTGGCACCCAGATTGTATTCAGAAACTGCTTAATAATAAAACCCTCAGATAGTTGCACTGGTTTTCCCGCATTGGGTTTTTCTGGGGACATTAGTCCAAAAATAACGGTGTCACTTGTGTGCTTGTTTTGTTTCCTTCAGTTGATGATCTGTAATGTGTTGAGTATGTACTTGTATTTATTTCAGTATTTACATGGTAAATAACTTGTTAATTAACAGAACAAGTAGGCAGGAATAAATCAGTAAAGTACATTAAGGGTTTCAAACTGTTAGACTCAGAAACTTCAACAGCTGCCAGGGCAAATCTCCCACGAGGGAAAATCCCAGTCAGAAAAATCTTCTTCATTAGCTTCGAGACAAGACGACCATGACTCTTACAAACTAGTCTAGGCTCCTTCCATCAAGTCATATTTGCATTGAGATATCATCCTTGTCACAATCATGACCCTGAGGTCTCCTTACTGTTGATTCCACCAAAATCACATTATTGTCATGACACCGAGTTCCTTACTTCTATGGAGACACTGAAAACTTTATCAAAGTGTTCTTCAGGGAATGCACCGAAATCCTCTTCTTGAGATAACATTGAGGCTTCTCCTCTGAGAGAGAACATCAAGATCACCGAGACTTCTCCTCTAAGATATAAACGAGCTCTTCTTTTCTGTGATCATCTATCACTGAGACTTCTCCTCTGAGATATAAACAAGATCTTCTTTTCTATGATCATTTATCACCGAGACATGTCCTCTAGGATAAAAAATGAACTTTGTGATCATCTCTGTGATCTATCCGAACTCCCTGTCCTGTGATAGCCCCGAAACATTACCTCCAAACTAAAACTTCTACTCCAAAATCCGAACTATTATGTGGTGCAAAATGTGAAACCTTAGCTTGGTATATATAGTAGTTTGCCCATATTAAATGAGTCAACATGATCATCATGAACCGATGTGTCTCCAATTTAAGTTAAGGTTGACTTGATTTATATTAATTGAAGCCGACTTTTAGATGATCTAATTGAGTTTGACTTGAATACTTCGAGAAGGTAATTTGTTGAAGAGGATGACTTGATGGAGGAGCCTTTGACCCAACAATAAATGACTTTGACAATACCCTAAAGACTACAATGGAGGCTTGACCTATAACTGAACCAAGCATGAAGCCCATGCTTTGATAAATCAAAACAAAAATTCCTTTCACTTTCTTTTGACAAGTACATTAATGAACACCAAACATAGTTACATTTTCCAACACTCCCTCTTAACTAGGGAGGTATTCATAATGTACAAATACAATGGAAGATCTTAAACTATATGAACCATGAAGAACTTTAAGCACCACAATGCCATGGACTAGATTCCTGACCAGGGAAATCTATCCAAGTAGTCCCTCAACAATTTAGGCATCATACTGCCACAAACTAGATTCCAGACGAGGGCAATCTATCCATGTGGGAATAAGATGGACTCAAGCTTTCAGGCCCTATAGGTACCATCAAGCTTACTTGCTAACCATCAACCCAGAAATCCAAGTGTGTATACAAAACATAGCTCAATAACCAACACCACCTTTCCAACTTTGGGACCCAAACATCAACAGAAAGTGTCAGCAAGATGACTTCCCAGGCAATGCTTCACTCGCAAAGCCTCAACATGCCTTGATCCAGCAGATCAAGGATAAACAATCTCTCCCAATCAAATTGATTGGTAACCAACTTGCTATCAAAACCTTCGAGAGATTCTCATCTACAAACACAACCCCAATCAATAATATACTTTCACATGTACATAAACAAATACAAACCTCCGAGGTCATTCTAGATGTTGCTTCTCAACTCAATAGGACTATCAACCAAATCTTTGATAGAAGATTCCTCAATCATATGTTTTCCTTTCCTAATTCTCATGTAGCAACATATACTCTGGAATTCATTCTTCAATCAAAAACAAACTATACCCTCCCTCTTAACCAAGAAGCACCTCTTCATCTAGACTCCCTCTTAATCTTAGGGAGATATCTTCTATGCAGGCTTCCTCCGGGAGATCAGCTTCTTTTCGTCATCGGAGAATCTTTCGTGCATTCCAACCATTTCATCAGAGTAATCATCATCCTCATCATGCTTATCACATCAACAAGCATCTTCACCAAGTTAAAGATTGTGTAACTGCACAACTTAGATAGCAAGTACAACCAAATCTATAGAAGCATGATGTTAGCCATATTAGAATCACGGAAGCATTTCAACTTTATATATATCAGATACCCAAACTTTCAAACAAGAGACATATACTTTTCAACATCTTGCTAAGGACTTTGTCGTAAACCTTAGACTACTTCACAACAACTTTCATTCCATCTAGGGTTTCAATGTTGCTTCCAAAGATATGACATACCTTACTTCAACATATCCCGAACCCTAGAAACAATTCAGACAAATATAAAGCATCCAACAACCTTTCAAAATTCATATGTTAGATTTCTCACTAGGGTTTCATACAAATCCTAGAATTCATACAAAAGAATCAATCAAAGTCAATCACAACTTAGTCATTTAACATGACCAGCTTCCACTAGGGTTAGTTGCAAACTCTAGATTTCCAATCAAGCAAAACTCAGATTTCAACAATCTCAAATTATCATATTGTCATCATACATCAGAGATTTTTACTTCGACTAAGGTTCAACTCCAAAACCCTAGAATTCCATTTTCACAATCTCAACAATCATTAAATAAATAGATCTCAGATTGTTATAACACACATAGACAATGTAACTACTACTAGGATTTAGCTACAAACCTTAGATTTCCAAATATCATCATCCTAGAATCTCAGACAAGGACTTCCATTAAATCCTAACACCGATGACCATCAATAACTAGGTCAACACACATATCTAGGAATTCATAATCATATATGAGCATATCATATGTCCGACAACATTAATACATCTGACCTAGACCAAGCTATGGATTTGACCAATCGGACATATCTATATATACCTAGGGATTCATCATCATGCAAAGACATTTCATGTGATATTCAAACCCAACTTCATAAATATCAATAGACATATAACAAACTAGGTTCTACACATATACCAAGGAAATCATTTCTAAGACATGTAAGGGTCTTGCTCACATATTCCACCAACTCTAATGAGTTAGGGTTTCAATGTAGAACCATAGCAAACCCAACACTACCAACATTTCAAAGGTTCAGGATTTTAGGCCTTATCATTTAACCCTAACAAGTTAGGTTTTCTTGATCATACTAAAATCCCAAACATGACAACGTCAATAAAACTTCAAATAGCATTTCACAATATCCCTAAGCAGATTACGGTTTCAGAGATTCACATTAGCACACCCTTCGGTTAGGGTTTTCCAGAACCTGTCTAGGGTTCTACAAAATCAGTCAAGAATATGAGCGGGGTGAGTAGATTTATCGATGGATGAATCTCCATAAACAAGAATCTTTATGATTCAAGATATCTAGACATACCTAGAGATGTTTCTTGACAAACCTTGTAGGTATTTCTTGAAATGTTCATCCATCATCTTTTATGCATGTCGTACATACTTACAAGCACAACATGTGATACCAAGGACATAACTTAAGATTTTTCAACATAATTATGGAGGAGGGAATCTTTCAAACATTAGTGAGACCTTTTATTTGACATCCTAGATATGTAAGCCCTAGAAGATAAGGATTTAAGTTATCTATGGATTACAATCTTTATCCTAGTCTAACTATAAATCAGAATTACTTAATATTTGAAGACCATACATACTTGTGAATTCATACATCTAATTGTAGTAACAATACTTGGTTCCTGGTACTTAGATCCTCTTCAAGCTCGTTCCTTGGACTGATTCTTTATGTGATGACCAAGTTGTCTTCAAATAACAAACTGTGAGAGTATGACACAGAACTATGGAAGCATAGAGATCATCATGTCACTCTATCCAGGCTTCTTCATCTTGTGATAATACCAAGATATTATGGGAATACCACTGTAGTACCATCAAACTGAATTTTACTGCAATGTATTGAGATGAGGTTACTATTGTTATGAGATCATTTAATGGAGGTCACTATAATACCAAGTTCTGAATTCATCCAAACTTTGGTCACCCAAATTGTAGTGCCAAGTTACTGTGACACGTCATCGAAATTATGTGACCTTCAAACCCTTCTTACAATGGTAGTTTTAAACTGTGCTAACATCGAATTGTGAAAACAACAAAATAGCACCAGACTGTAGTATAGCACCGAACTGTAGTCTATATTTTATTCAAGCTCATGTACTAACACTGAAAATACTTGTCTCTAATCCAAACTGTTATCTTTGAGATTACCGAACTTGATTTCAGAGAGATATGAATCTTCCTTTCTATCATTTGCTGTGAAGTCCTTGGGATCTTGATCTTGATCTTCAATGCAAACATATCTTTTTCACTTGAGGATACTTCAAGTGATCTTCAAACTGCCCTTGACCATGGATCTGATACCATGTTGGAAAATCTATATGGGCGGCAGTTAAATGATTTTCCTCTTAATGATATTAATTTGTGATATTTTCATTATTAGTATTTAATCTCTTAGTTATCTTTACTTATTATCAAGATTAGTGCCAAGCAACTAATAAAAGAGAAACAAGACATAGGCACACTGCCAAGGCAAAACCCCCTCAAGGGGAAAACCAAGTCACAAAATTCTTCATTCATTAGCTTCGAGACAAGACGACCATGACTCTTACAAACCAGTCTAGGCTCCCTCCATCAAGTCATATTTGCACCGAGACATCATTCTTGTCACAGTCATGACCTTGATATCTCCTTACTATTGATTCCACCGAAATTGCATTATTGTCATGACACCGTGTTCTTTACTTTTGTGGAGACACCGAAAATTTTATCAGTGTTCTTCAGAGAATGCACCGAAATCACATTATTGTCATGACACTGAGTTCTTTACTTTTGTGGAGACACCGAAAACTTTATCAAAGTGTTCTTCAGAGAATGCACCGAAATCCTCTTCCTGAGATAACACCAAGGCTTCTCCTTTGAAAGATAACACCGAGAGACAGCACCAAGATCACCAAGAATTCTCCTCTGAGATATAAAGGAGCTCTTCTTTTTTGTGATCATCTATCACAGAGACTTCTCCTCTGAGATATAAACGAGCTCTTCTTTTTTGTGATCATCTATCACAGAGACTTCTCCTCTGAGATATAAACGAGCTCTTCTCTTCTGTGATCATCTATCACCGACACTTCTCCTCTTAGATATAAACAAACTCTGTGATCATCTCTCTGATCTCTCTGATCTATCTAAACCCCCTGTCCTGTGATAGCCCTGAAACATTACATCCGAATTGAAACTTCTAATCCGAAATTGGAACTGTTCTATGGTGAGAAATGTGAAACATTAGCCTGGTATATATAGTAGTTTGCCCATCTTAAATGAGCCAACATGATCATCACGAATTGATGTGTCTCCAATTTTAGTTAAGGCCGACTTGAGTTATATTAATTGAAACCGACTTGTAGATGATTTAATTGATGTTGACATGAATACTTTGAGAAGGTAATTTGCTAAAGAGGATGACTTCATGGAGGAGCCTTTGACCCAACAATAAATGACTTTGACAATACCCTAAAGCCTGCAATGGAGGCTTGACATATAATTGACCAAAGCATGAAACCCATGCTTTAATAAATCAAAGTATAAATTATTTTCACTTTCTTTTGACAAGTACATTAATGAAGACCAAACATAGTTACATTTTCCAACAGGTGGCGACTCCACTTGTTCAACCATTCACAAGAGCTTACTCTAAAAGGAATCCTAGTAGCTTGGTTAACCCCGCTCCCGATCTTGAAAAAGTTGTAAGAGCCCGGTTAAGCAAATTACATTCTAGAGAAAGATTAAATTTTCTCCAACAGGAAGCTTTCCCTGATCTCTATTTGCTTTTCATTAATCCTATAAATCAAGACATCATGGGTGATTTTTACAGGGGTTGCAACGTCACCAACATCCAAGAACAGCCTCATGATTTTCCAAATGAGTCTACCATGAGCAAGCTGCCAATCTTTGAAGGAAACAATGCCATCAATGTTGAGGGTCACATAAAGAAGTTCAATTCGTTCATCCAAAGATACGTTCATTCCACTGCCTACAACCATGAAGATGTTAGGATGAAGTTGTTTGTTTTATCATTGGAGGATAATGCTCTTGATTGATTTCATGATAAAGCAGACAATACCTTTGACTCCTTAAAAAACCCTCACTGATGTATTTCATGAAAACTATGGGGATAACAGGGAAGGAAAGTACTTGGTCAAAGAATTGAATACTATAAAGAAAAGAGAAAATGAAACGGTCGAAGAATTCAACCAAAGATTTAATGGTTTTCTAAAAGGTATGACTCAAGATTATAAACGTCCTGACAAGACAATCTTGGAACAATATCTCGAAGCTTTTAACAGTGACACTTAATATGAAATTAGACGTACCAAGCCCGTTACCTTAGTCGTTGCCCAAAATACAACTGAAGAGTTGGAAAATGATAGAAACGTTTCAGGCAAGTCAAAGGTCCGGGGTTTTGATAGAGGTCCATTTAAATCTAAGGGAAAAAAAATAAAAGAAGAAGAGCAAGATTCAATTCAAGAATTAACTACAGTAATCAGAGAAATGAAGATAAAACATGCCAGAGTATGTGGCCAAGGGATAATAACAATAATAGGGGTAACAACAATCCTTGGCCAAGAAAGAATCCTACCAATGATCAAAGGCCTCCCACACCATTGGAATCTGCTAATGTGGTTGATGAACCTATCCCTTTCTGAAAACCTTGTGATAACTTCCATGGGGAAAGAACATGTGCCTTTGTTAGAAGAATTTTAGAGGAAGGAACAAATCAACAAGTAAATAACATAGGACAAGACGCTCCTAAGGAGATTCAGTGTGCTGATATGATCTCTTCATCATTTTCCATAAACAATTCAGTGAAGAAAAGGACCCCATCAATCAAGCATACAGTAAAAAACTATTTCAAGAACAAATTTTAGAAATTGCTAAAAGTAAAGGATACACCTATCAGAGAAAAGCAAATATCAAAATCAAAGTAAACAAATTGCTTCTAAAAGGTACAAATCAAGATTGAAAGTGGATTGGGCCATATGAATTAATAGCATTAAGATGTTTGTCCTAGTGCTTGAACTTTTAAGAATACCATCTCAAAGGGCATCTTTCTTCAAGGCCCTAGGTATTGTTCAGGAAGGTCATGTTTATAACAATAGTAAGGACGTGTTGACATGGCGAATTTTCGCTATACCAACAAGGGGAACTAGCCCGATTGCAGGCCCCAATTAGATTTGCTTTCGTTTGGAGTGGCTAGTTCCAAACGGGTTTTAAAGGATCCCGTGAACTGTTATAGGTGTTGAAAGATTGCTCCTCGGAGGAAGATTTCAGTTAAATCAACAAGAGAAACAGCTAACCTATATATATTAAATCCTATCTATGCTAATTCTAACTACTCTAAGCTAGTCCGAACTATCCTAATCTATCCTACGAGAGCATAAAAGAAAGAGGTTAAACATCATATATGGATTCCAAGTCTAAATGAATCAATTACTGGTTCACATAAGAACAAGGCTGTATTAAATTCTAATTGCAATCCAATTACTTATACAGGAATACGCATTCCTTTCCATACAAATAACACTTGCAACTGATGTTTAACAAAGTTTCGAATTAGCAACCTTTCATGAGTTAACCATGCTATTGAATTATATTCGAATAACCAGGAACAACCATAAACTGTATGTTACCAATATGCACAAAGCAAAACACATTTGTCTTTATGCCAGCAACAACACTATGATTCCAAACACATGAAAGAAAAGGAAAATAAATCTGAAACAAAAGGCTCCTTCTTGACCCAAACAATCTTCTTTATTCACAATAAATCAAAGTTGTTCTACCCAAAAAAAAAAATCTTGCTCTCCTATCCGAAGGTAATACTTATGCAGAAGGAAAAATGACCCTTGGTCTTCCCTGCCCGACCTTTCCTCCTCCTGCTCTTTTCCATACACATTAGAATATACAGACGTAGAGTCGATCGGTGAAACAGCCACCACATAGAGGGCATATCTGTTGCAGTGCTTCATTTCCTGGGGAAGTGAATAGATGTTGATTAAAAGAGGATGACTGTGTGTCATCCCTTCGCACCTGTATTGAGTGGACGTTACTCCCTATCATTTCCTGAAGGAAACTGAAGACACCGCATTTATCATCCCACATCTGGCATGATTGAAAGTGTGTTTGGAGGTAATAACATCTTGATGTATCAGCGTTGAGCTTCCTCTTGACATGGAGTGTTCCTTCATTATCCACTATGGCGGTTCATATCCCTTTCTGCAAAATATGCCTTTACAATATCGACACCAGTGGTGTAGAGGTGTCATCTTGATATAAATCGCCTTTATCTGCTACTGGGTCCACTCAAACTTGCCTGCATAAATAATTCATATTAGCTATGATTATGAGAAATCTAACAAACATGCTCACAAACAGACCGTGCATTCAGCCATAATTTCTATGTAATCTTGCAACGCAGAGCAACTATTATTATCAAACCACTGAACCTGCTGTGACACATATTTGTGTTTCCCATAATATTCATTTTTACTCAAGGATTGCTTTAACCATGCTTCACAAGTAGACCATTCACTTTACGAGATTTTCCTTTGAAAACCCCGACCACAGCATTTTATCGAAATACACAGGAAAACACAGGAAAACCCGCGGCCAAACCATAAGGCCAGACTTCAAATAATATACCCTCGGATCTATAACCATCGTCGGGTCCGCCGATCGCATCGCACCTTGTGTTTAAGCTTTGGGCTCTGCCGATTGCGACTTGCGATTGGTTGGACTGGAAATATATGTGTCGTGGTTAATAATACCGACGGGTCCACCATATAAGACTTTCCTTTGAAAACCCCGACCCCAACATTTTATCGAAATACATGGGAATACACAAGAAAACCCACGATCGACCCATAAGGCCAGACTTCAAATAATATATAACCGGGTGTATAATTATCGTCGGGCCCGCTTAATCGCATCGCATCTTATGTTTAAATGTTGAACTTTGCCGATTGCGATAAGCGATTGGGGGGGGGGACCCAAAATATATATCTACTAAGATTAATAGTTCCGGTTGGTCCGCCATATGCGATTTTCCTTTGAAAACCCGGACCACGGCCTTTTATCGCAATACACAGGAAAACACAAGATAAACCCGCGGTCGGCCATAAGGCCGGACTTCAAACATTATGCACCCGGGCCTATAGTTATCGTCGGGTCCGCCCATCGCCCCTTCACATATCGCATATCGCTTTACTGTTTCCAACTGCTGATTGCAATTTGCGATTGGGCTCCGAACCTTAAATAGATATGTGTTACAATTTAATAAGGTCGGTGAGTCTGGTGTATCTTGGTGCGCATTATGTATAAGCCTCGGGCTCCACCGATTGTTACTTGTGATTGGGTGAAGTAGACTCAATATGTATATTATGGTTAATGATCCCGGCAGGTCCGGCAAATCGTGATGTGACAAGCCTCGGACTCCGCCGATTGCGATATGCGATGGGCTCTGAATCCAAAATAAATATGTATTACGGTTAATAATGTCGTCGGGTTCGGTGTGTTGTGGGGGCGGGTTGTGTATCAGTGTTGATTGCTATAAGTGAAGAGGGCAATTTATGCATGTTGTAGAGTATTTCTATTATCAAAGCATTGATATAGAAATAAGGATGCGATGGGAGGTTTTGAGGGTTGAAAAAATCCCGATGAAGGATATGAATGAAGGGCTAGAAAGGCTTAGAGACAAATCATGCGGCAAAGATTTATTAAAAGGGGCTTAACCATTAGGAATTGAAGATTTGACTTGGCCAAGAGTTAAAATCCCTAGGATAAAACTGATCATTTGAAGAGGTGAAAGATCAAACTTCTAGGGGACCCATTCAAAATTGCTACCAGGGCAGGTTTTAATAGGGTGGTAGTTGTGGCCACAACAAATGGCAAACCGTTGGGCGAACCAGTTATCTTTGTTTTCAAATAGACCTTGGATCAACAGAACATCAGGGTGTTAAGATAAACTTGAAATGCAAACTGTATAGATGGACAGGCATGGGTTCCACTTCAACATCAGTTGCTTCAGGTGGGATAAAGACAAATAGCTTCTACTTACTGATAGGGTTTTGACAGGCATTCTCCAATGGTAGTATTATGGGATTTATTGACCCTCCTTTACCTCTTTTCTACTTTCAAAAATCCTTTCAGGGCCATCACTGGTCTGTCAATAACTGTTTAGGTGTGTATCTCAGCTCTTTATCGCTCATCAATCTTGATATAGATATGTTTATCTGCACTTTATATAAGAGTCAGTGCTATATTTTCATATGATTGAATGGGGCACAATCATGGATCAGGCCATATTTTTAAGCCGCTTAAGAAAGGTTGGGCTTGCTGTGTCAACCGGTACTCTAAGCCCAGCAATAGTCCCTACTCCAACAGGCTTCCCAAACAACTTGTCCTTCCAAATTGGCACCAGGACTCGATATTTCATTTTCTTTTAAATAAGTCCTTCCAGTTTCAAGCACAAGGACTAGAGCACAATTGGATTTGCCACAGGGTATATCACAATGAGCTTAGCCCCTGAAAGGAGATTTACTTGTAGATGACAAGTATCAGAAAACTTAGTGTGGTGGATGCGGCCAATGGAGAATAACTGCAAACCTTACAAGCAAGTATAGGCTAGGTTTGAGTGGGATTTTAAAAATGCAGCATTCTGCCATGCCATTCCAGCTGTGGTTACACATTTTTTCGTTTTATAAAGATGCCCCTACATGCTCCAGGTATCCAGGTTATCAACAAATCTTACCTAGTTCCCAACAGATGCTAATGAGTGGCTTCGATTTGAATTCCATAGCTGATTTTCCAATTCTCATAGGCTCATTGAAAGTTTGTTTGATTTGCAAGGTAACGATGAATTTAGGATCGGCAGACTCATCAGCAGGTTAATGAGGGAGGCAAGAGCTGAGGGTGGGGAATGAGGACAATCTGAAGAAAGTTATAAAAGGTGAAAACGAGACTAGAGGACCAAAATTAGTTGGCTGAAAAGGACTGAAATTCAAAATAGAAGGAAAATAAACTTTGCGGAAACAACAAGAATGGAAGGGACAAAAATATAACTAAGCTAACAGCGAAAATGAATTCTAACCTACTCAGGAGGTAACGACCATGTGGTGGCCACTGGAAGTAACTCTTGAGATGTTGGCCATTAACAAGGAGTTTTTCAGTTTCTCCCTGTAAAGTTTTCAATCTGTAAGTTCTCTGACCAATTTTCTCCTCAACTTGGAACGAGCCCAGCCATAAGTGTTGGAATTTTTTGTGTTTACCTTTTGGCTCATTCAACTTGTCTCATTTCAGGACTAGCTCTCCTATTTGGTAATCTTTATCTCCTACCAAATGGCGATCAAACCATCACTTCACTATCATTTGGTGATTTCTAAATTTATTTCTGGCTTTATCTCTCAATTCCTCCAACCTCACTAATTGGTTGATCCTTTCTTCAAGTAAGGCTAAAGGGGTCCCTCTTGAGGCTTGGGAGAGTTGTAAAGAGGGAAGGGTAACGTTGGGAGGCAAGATGGCTTCCTGTCCATAGACGAGGAAGTACGAGGAGTTTCCTAAGGCCACTTTTCGGGTGACCCTATTGGCCCAAAAGGCGTTTGTTAGAGCATTGTGCCAGTTCATCTGGTTGTTGTCGACAGATTTACGAATTATGCGAATGAGGTTTTTATTTAAGGACTTTGCAACTCCATTTCCCTGGGGGTAATAGTTTGATGCATACCTTATGTAAATTGATTTATCAATAGCAAATTCATTCAATTTAAGTGATGAAAAGTAAGAAGCATTATCAAATATGAGAGCGTCAGGGATGCTATACTTGTTGATAATGAATTTCTCAATAAATGATATTACCTCGTCTTCGTTTACCTTCCGAAATGGGAAGGCTTTGGTCCATCTGGTGAAGTAGTCGGTCGCCATGAGTATATACTTATGTTGTTGTGAAGAGTTCAGAGTGATGTCGCCTATGACATCTAGGCCCCATTGTTGGAATGGGTGATAAATCATAACGGGCCTGAGGGGAACAGTTGGCTTTCTTTCTCGTCCTGCGGCAGTTTAACATACCTTGCATTTCCGAGCGTAGGCATGCGAGTCTCTGAACATTGTGGGCCAATGATATCCAGCTCTTATTATTTTGTGAGCAATGGCCTCTCTGCCATGGTGACCACGTGCTGGGCCATCGTGCATTTCTTTCAAGCCATGATCGACATCATCCTTTTCCAAACACCTCAACCAAATTCTATCATAATTTTTTCTGTATAATGTGTCATTGGCCACGTGATACTGATTAGATTTCAATCTAAGCGCTCTCCTTTGTGATGCATCCATGTGTTCAAGACATGATCCCCGTGTGAGATAAATGTGTATGTCACAATACCACGACTCAGGATCCAAAAGGGCTTCCGACATTTCGCGCTCACACATCTGCGTCTCATTAATCCATAGGGGCTCCTCCCTGAATTCTACTTGTGCATTTTGCATGCTCTGCACTTCTGGTCCTTCGGACGCCCCTTCTTTATCCGCCAAGGCTTCTGCCGCGAGCTCACACAATCCCTGCCCTCGAACTATCTTCACCAGCTTAATCTCGAGGTCGTATTCTTGAAGGGCAGTTATCCAATTCCCTCTTCGTTTACCCATTTCTTTCTGCATGAAGAGGGCTCTAACAACAGGATGGGGAACGATCACTTTAGTCCTGGCCTTTAATAAATAAGGGCGGAAATGTTTTATGGCTTTAAAAACCGTAAAGCCTTGTTTCTCCACATCTGGGTAGTTCAGTTCTGCTCCCTAGAGATTAGAGCTCATATAAGAGATAGGGACTTTGTTGCTATCATCATTTTTTTTGGTGAGGATTTCTGCATATGAAACATCAAAAGCGAAAGTGTACAAGAGGAATTCCTTGTCGAAATCGGGACTGACCAACGCGGGGGCTTTTGCGATGGCCTCTTTAATTCATTGAAACGATTTCTTGGTTTCATCGCTCCACTTATACACGTCTTTCTTCATCATTAGCTGCATGGGGCGCAATATTTCTGCGAAACCTGAGACAAATTTCCTAACGAAATTGATCTCCCTGAAGAAAGATTGCATTGCCCTTTTATTTGCAGGGGGTTGTATTCTTATGATGGTCTCTATTCTTTCAGGATCAATAACAATCCTTCTTTAGAGAGGATATGACCCAGTAGTTTCCCTTCTGTAATTGCGAAAACGCTCTTCTTGTGATTCAATGATATTCCATACCTTCGGCATGTGTTGAAAATCTGTTTCAGGTGATAAATATGATCCCTTTTGTGATACGAATACACAGTAATGTCATCCATGTACACTCCTATTAATCTATTAATCAATCCTCGGAAAGTTATGTCCATAGCTCTCTGGAATGTGGCCCCTGCATTAATAAGTCCAAAAGGCATTTTACGATATGCGTAAGTGCCCCATTTAGTGTTGAAGGTTGTCTTAAGCTGATCCCTATTAGATACCTACACTTGATTATATCCTAAAACCCCATCTAATAGGGACAACATTTTAGACCCAGAAACGCACTAAAGAATGTGTTCCATGGAAGGGACAAGATAGTTATCTTTCTGCGATGCTTTGTTCAGGTTTCTGAAATCGATACATAGCCTGATATTTTCATTTTTCTTTCTCACTGGCACGAGATTGGCCACCTAGCAGGTGTGTCTGACCAGAAAAATGATTTTAGCATCTAGCATTTTGTTTAAATCTTTCTTCACCAACGTTTCTAGGCTTGGATGCATCTTACAAAGCTTTTGTTGGTAGGGCTTAGCCTCCTTTTCCAAAGGAATTACATGTTGCATAACGTTAGTATCAAAGGTTTTTAAGTCGCCATATGTCCATGCAAAGACGTCCTTGTACTCTTTAAATAGCTTGACAAATGAAGCCTTTTCTTATAGAGAGCACCCCAAGCCCAAATTAATAGTTTTTGGGTCTTCTTTGGTTCCAAGGTTGACCGATTCATACTTCATGGATGAGCTATGTGTTTTGCAGTTATTCGGCTTCTTGAATTTATCATGCAGGTCATACAAGTGCTCCATCTTGACAACTGACTTGGGAATCATATTGGACTGATCTCTTTCCTCATCTTCCCTCTGATTCATAAGCCTGCCATGCTCCTTTTCATCAATGACTGCATTCTTGAATGTCTTCTCGCAATGCAAGAACTCAAGGATTTGCTCGTCATCTTCGAACACCTGCCAATTTGAGATGTTATCAGGCATGGAAGGTCTAAAAATCAATTCAACATAACATTTATTCTTCTTTAATCTAAAATCAAGCAAAAGCTTTGCAACCATATTAGCCATCAGATCGGCATCTTGGTTTTTCCCTCGAGGTATGTATGTGATATTAAAAGAATCAAAACTGTCAATTAAGCTCCATATCTCATGTTGGTACCTTACTAGGTGTGGCGAATTGCAGTGTATCCTTTTCCTTACCTGGTCCACAATTATCTGTGAATCACCAAAAACATTAAGATTTTTTACCTTCATATCAATGGCTTTTTTCAGGCCCTACAGCAAGCCTTCGTATTCTGTTGTGTTGTTGGTGCACACGAACTCCAACCGGCTGGCCATCAAATGTTGGTTCCCTTGCGCGTCAATGAGAATGCTCCCAGCACCTGCACCTTCAAGGCAGTTAGAGCCATCAAAATGGAGTGTCCAAAATATAGAGTCTAATGTTACATCAATTGAATTGCTTCTTACGAAATTAATTCTATCATCTACTATATTACAAGGTGGTTCATCAGTTGGACTACAGGGGAGAGCTTCCAACTATGTGTTTATTGCAGTTTCTTCAATTGTTTCTGCATGGAATTCTCCAAAACAGGTTTCCGTGGCACAAACATTGAAACTATAATTCCCAAGGATAGAGTTGGTAAACATTACAGGTTCATTGGGGCCATTTAATTCTGTTACCACATACTTCATGTATCTTTCTCGATCAACTCTCAACATATCACCCTTCCCCTTCCGAGGCAACAAGAGATGGGACCAATAAGTTGAGAAATATCCATTGATTTTTGTTGACCAGTCCCTACTAAGTAGCATTCCATAAGCCTCGGGTATGTTGACTACTACTATGTCAATGACTTGTGAGTACTGTGGTTTGATAATCATCCGAATCAACACATCTTTCAATTCCCCAATTACCTTCACATTCGTTCTGTCCAATTGCATAATTCGAGTTCCAATTTTCTCAGGTATCGCATGAAGTCTTTTAGCAACAACGTAAAGCATAACAGTGGACAAGGCACCAGAATCTACCAGGCAATTGTGTACGTTCATGTTGAATATTTCCAATGTGATAAGGAAAGGTGGAGTCATGGATTTTGATTTCCTTCCTATCATGGCCGCACTGACATCTTGGGTGGTTCGATTCATTTTTGACAGAGGCTTCCATAGCTGATGGTGTTTGGGCTATACTGGAGCTACTGACAGGTCTGGACACCGACTTCTTGGTTTGGTTGCTCGGGATGGTGGGGGTTTTGCAATTCCGCTCATTCATAACTTTCAAGAGCAGATCTCTTTGCTACATTAATTTTAGCAAATTGAAGTATGTGATATTAGCCCTAGATTTCTTAAGATCATCCACAATGTTGTAATCAATGTTATAAATAGGGTAGGACAGAGTAAACATACCGGTTTTGCCGTTCTTAGGTGAGAGTTTACCATTTTGAGTCGCCTTCATGGCAGTCGGAGATGTATTCTCTTTCTCTGGGTAGTTTGCAACTGGAGTGTTCTTGGACTCACCATTAGGTCTACCCTTCTCAACAGGAACTTTGAGAGCAGATGCCTTCACAAGGCGAACATCTTTCTTTGTCTGATCTACAGGCTTCATCACGCCTGCAAGTGGCCCTTTACGTCATGTGTGGATTTCATAAGTGTGGATTTCTCCCATGCTATCTTCTTCATTGTCATCATTCTCATTTGTATAGAAATCCCACATTACATTGATTTGAGATTCTTCGTTCAAGGGCTCTTCTACTTGGCATTCTTCCTCATTTTCTTGTTCTGGCCCCAACTCCACTATAGGTTCTTCTTTGTTAAGGAGCGATCTGATAAGAGCCAGCTCTTCCATATTTAGATTCCCTTCATCGGGTGGAGGAGGCAACGCAAGTTGACAATGACCACCTTTTGTCTTCTTACAGTAGAAAGGTTTGTAGGGTCTTTTGTTGTTATACTCTCCTCCACTCTCTCCAGAATTCCTTTTCATATCGATGATTGTGTTTGTCAATTTCTTAATGATTCAATGCAAACCTTCCACATCTGTGGTGGCCCTTTCTTTGCCCTCAGCCACTTTGCTATCACTCCCATTATTCTTCTTGGATGACTGAGAGGCTTTCTTTCCTTCGATCATATGACGACATGTTGTGAGATTGATCATTTTATTCTCAACTTTTATTGCTTCATCGATAGCACCTTGTAAGGTTTGTGCGTTACTTCTCTTGACCCACATCGCAGTAGGGACAGGGAGAGCAGTGATGTAGAATTCCATGAGCACCTCATCAGTAGGTCTAGCGTTAATCGGGATTCTATAGAACAAAGTGTTGAACCGGATGTTAAAATCCTTGACCTTTTCTTTGGGTTCCATTTTTAAACAGGATAGTTCTAAAACTAAGGCCACAACTGTTTTGTCATTGCCAAACTTGTCTAAGAAAGCCTGCTAAAAGGCACCCCATGAGGTGATCGATCCTATTCTCAAGCTAAAGTACCATGTGGAGGCCGCACCAATCAGAGTAAAAGGGAATAAGCAACATACCACATCCTCATCGACTACCCCCAACATGTGCACGGCTAGGAAGAAAGAGTGAATATGGTTATCAGCAGTGTCTCCCCGCTCAGGGTCGAATTTAGGCAATACTTTTTCTGCGTTCTTGGGTAAGGGATGTTGCTGCCCACATACCGCTACGACATCATGTGCAAGCCAGGGGGGGAGTGCTCCCGGAGGAGGTGGGGGTTGAATCCCTCCCGAAGGGGGTGGTAGAGGTGGATTCCCACCTAGAGGGGGAACGTTAGCCATATTATGGATATGGAGGTTCTGGTTGAAAGTTTCCCCGGGTGTTCTTCGTTAAGATTTTCCAAATCAGGCCCAGGATTGCCTCCAGAAGTGGGATCCTCAAGAATTCCTTACCAAGGAGAATCGATACTTTGCAAAGACTTTAGCACAATATCTTCAAGAGAAGGGGCTGCAGATGTCTCTTCGTTTATGTGATAGATTCTTGGCTTTCTTTTAGCAATAGAGGGTAAGGACTGAAAGATAGGGAGCTGTGATAGGGAATAAGCATAAGCACGAGTAAGTATTCTGACTGGTTGTTCCTGAGCGACAAGGTACTCCCACAGTCTCTCTTCCTTGGGTGACCCAAACACGGGACTTAGATTTCCTTCCTCTGCTTCTTCGAAATGAGGGTTTTCCAAATGGGAGGAGGGATCTTTTCGACCTTTACGATCCATGCATTAATCTTCTCGAATCCATGCACGACATTTATGGATGGAATCATAAAAAGCTATGGGCGGCAGTTCAGACCCTCCTTCTAGCACCAATTTGTTGACATGGCGAATTTTCGCTATACCAACAAGGGGAACTAGCCCGATCACAAGCCCCAATTAGATCTGCTTTCGTTTGGAGTGGCTAGTTCCAAACGAGTTTTAAAGGATCCCGTGAACTATTATAGGTGTTGAAAGATTGCTCCCCGGAGGAAGACTTCAGTCAAATCAACAAGAGAAACAGATAACCTATATATATATTAAATCCTACTATGCTAATTTTAACTACTCTAAGCTAGTCCTAATCTATCCTGTAGGAGCATAACAAAAAGAGGTTAAACATCACATATGGATTCCAAGTCTAAATGAATCAATTACTGGTTCACATAAGAACAAGGTTGTATTAAATTTTAATTGCAATTCAATTACTTATACAGGGATACACATTCCTTTCCATACAAATAACACTTGCAACTGATGTTTAACAAAGTTTCGAATCAGCAACCTTTCATGAGTTAACCATGCTATTGAATTATATTGGAATAAACAGGAACAACCATGAACAGTATGTTATCAATATGCACAAAGCAAAACACATTTGTCTTTATGCCAACAACAACACTATGATTCCAAACACATGAAAGAAGAGCAAAATAAATATGAAACAAAAGGCACCTTCTTGACCCAAACAGTGTTCTTTATTCACAATAAAATCAAAGTTGTTCTGCCCAAAAAAATTCTTGCTCTCCTATCCGGGGGTAATACTTATGCAAAAGGAAAAATGACCCTTGGTCTTCCCTGCCCGACCTTTCCTCCTCCTACTCTTTTCCATACACATTAGAATATACAAACATAGAGTCAATCTGTGAAACAGCTAACACGTAGAGGGCATATCTGCTGCAGTGCTTCATTTCCTGGGGAAGTGAATAGATGTTGATTAAAAGAGGATGATTGCGTGTCATCCCTTCGCACCTGTATTGAGCGGACGTTACTCCCTATCATTTCTTGAATGAAACTGAAGACACTGCACTTATCATCCCACATCTGGCATGATTGAAAGTGTGTTTGGAGGTAATAATAGCTTGATGTATCAGCGTTGAGCTTACTCTTGACATGGAGCATGCCTTCATTATGCACTATGGCAGTTCATATCCCGTTCTGCAGAATATGCCTTTGCAATATCGACATCAATGGTGCAAAGGTGTCATCTTGATATAGATCGCCTTTATCTGCTACCGGGTCTACTCGAACTCACCTGCAAAAATAATTCATATTAGCTATGATTATGAGAAATCTGACAAACATGTTCACAAACAAACCTTGCATTCAGCCATAATTTCTATTTAATCTTGCAACGCAGAGCAATTATGATTATCAAACCACCGAACCTGCTATGACACATATTTGCGTTGCCCATAATATTCAATTTTATTCAAGGATTGCTTTAACCATGCTTCACAAGCAGACCATTCACTTTACGGGATTTTCCTTTGAAAACCTTGACCACAACATTTTATCGAAATACAGAGGAAAACACGGGAAAACCCACGGCCAGACCATAAGGCCAGACTTCAAATAATATACCCCCGAATTTATAACGATCGTCGGGTCCGCCAATCGCATCGCACCTTGTGTTTAAGCTTTGGGCCCTGCCAATTGCGACTTGCGATTGTCTAGAACCGAAATATATATGTGCCACAGTTAATAATACCGGCGGGTCCGCCATATAAGACTTTCCTATGAAAACCCCAGCCCCAACATTTTATCAAAATACATGGGAATAAACGGGAAAACCCGCGGCCGACCCATAAGGCCGGAATTCAAATAATATATATCCGGGCATATAATTATCATCGAGTCCGCTTAATCGCATCACACCTTATGTTTAAACGTTGAACTCTGTCGATTGCAATAAGCTATTGGGGGGGGGGGGTAACCCAAAATACATATGTGCTAAGGTTAATAGTTCCGGCGGGTCCGCCGTATGGGATTTTCCTTTGAAAACCCAGACCACAGCCTTTTATCGCAATACATAGGAAAACACGGGATAAGGCTGGACTTCAAACATTATGCACCCAGGCCTATAGTTATCATCGAGTCTGCCCATCACCCCTTCGCATATCGCATATCGCTTTGTTGTTGCCGACTGCCGATTGCGATTTGTGATTGGGCTCTAGACCCGAAATAGATATGTGTTACGATTTAATAAGGTCGGCGGGTCAGGTGTATCAGGGTGCGCATTGTGTATAAGCCCTAGGCTCCACCATTGCGACTTGCAATTGGGGGAAGTAGACCCGAAAATATTTATATTATGGTTAATGATCCCGACGGGTCCGGCAAATCGCAGTGTGCCTCATATACAAGCCTCGAACTCCGCCGATTTCGATATGCGATGGGCTCCGGACCCGAAATAAATATGTATTATGATTAATAATGCTGTCGAGTTCGGTGTATCGTGGGGCGGGTTGTGTATCAATGTTGATTGCGATAAGCAAAGGCGGAAAGTTATGCACGTTGTAGAGCATTTCTATTATCAGAGCATTGATATAGAAATAAGGATGTGATGGGAGGTTTTGAGGGTTGAAAAAGTCCCGATGAAGGATATGAATGAAGGGTTAGAAAGGGTTATAGACGAATCATGCGGCAGAGATTTATTAAAAGGGGCTTAACCATTAGGAATTGAAGATTTGACTCGGCCAAGAGTTAAAATCCCTGGGATAAAACAGATCATTCAGAGAGGTGAAAAATCAAACTTCCAGGGGACCCATTCAAAATTGCTACCAGGGCAGGTTTTAATAGGGTGGTAGTTGTGGCCACAACAGGACAAAGAAATTAAGTTAAAAGATTTAAACCAATACATGACAAATGAAGATCATCAACCCATCTTCCTAACTTTAGACATAAATTATTGTTTGCTCCACAATTGCATGCTTGATTCTGGTGCATCTACAAATCAAGAAAGTTATGGAACAATTAAACTTGAGAATTTCTAGACCTTATCATAACATTTTCTCAATGGATTCAAGAAAAGTTGAAGTCCTTGGTGTAGTAAAGGATCTACAGGTCTCATTGGTCGATTACCCATACAGGATCATCACCATGGACATAGCAGTAATTGATGCACCAGATGTGTGGGGAATGCTCATTTCCATAAAGTTTGCAGCTAATTTGGGTGGGTCTATTTAGATGGATTTATCTTACGCCACTATTCCCACAATAGTTAGTGGCATGGTTAGATTATATAGAGAAGTGGAAAGAAGATATCACATGGAAGTTCCAAAGAGACTAGAAAATGGTGAAGAGGTTGTGCCTCAGGGTCATCTACTGCATTTGGAGTCAGAATTTGTCCAACCAGTTTATCACTTTTCTTCGTTCCACCGCCCATCCCCTCCTCCAAGCAGAAAGAGAAGCAGGTTTCAGTTTGACAAAGATATGCAATAGAGTGATGAATAGTTACACCAGCCAAAGAGGGTCAAGTTTCAGCAAGGGACATTTGATAAGTAGCATATTGATCTACCAGTCAGCGAGCAGATGTTCGAGATTGTGCCACATCGATGACATATGATGCCATGGGGTATCATTTGTATAGTCCAATCAAGCTGAAAACTTGTGGAAGGTTCGATTTTTGAAGGCCATACTACCTGGCACAAAAATCGAGGTCAAAGGGTTGACCGTTTTGCTGCTGCGTTGACTTTTAGCTTGCTGCCCCTGCGTTGACTTTTCAGGACAGCATTGACTTTTGTAGAATTGACTTGGGTTGACTCATCTACTGGTTGGAGGGTTGTTGTGACACATGCTGGGCTGGCTGACCAAAGGAGACTTTGCTGGTTGAAGCATCCTATTGACCGCCGAAACGAACACACACATTTTTCCTGTTTCTGATTTGTCTTCTGTAAGATCTGCTTATATGTTCTATCTGCATTTTGCTTGACTACTTGTATGATTGCTGTGTGAAAAGTGAAATTGCTCTTAGCATAGAACATCTACAAAACTTTACAGCTTGACAATATCACTGAGGAGTCAAGCTGGTCTACTTCCAATTATATCTTTCCTGTCATAGATACTAGGAAATGCCTTGCACTTTACAACTATAATTATATTCTGAATAACTTGAAGTGACAGACTGGAGATTTGCTTCAAAACTTGAAATATCTTCAACTGTCATCATAACTGGGTATTTTATACCAACAAACTCTCCTCAAGATGATCGATAGAGCAACGCTACAGACTTGACCTTTCAGGTGTTAATGCACACATTACTGCTTAACTATAGAAGCATGACCTAAGTGCCAAAACTATATTTGTCAATATACTCCGAATTTTATAGCCTTTGAATCGGACTAGATTACATACTCCCAGTCTCTATGAGAAACTATGATGTTAAGTTACCTTTTCATATTTGATTCTTCTCTTAGGAAGCTTCAATACATCGTACCACAGTAAAACATACCAGTACTGATCTCTGTCCTTGATTGCAAGAGATTCATGATCAGGATTGTGACATAGGAGAGTTCAAATAAGAGCGGAATAAAAAATGTTGACACTAGGTATAAGAATTATAGAAAACTTGAGTAACCAGACTGTCACAAGATTTTGGGCTTATTGTGACACTGCCTTCACGTGCCGCCTTAATGTAGTCACAACAATCTCAAGACCGAAAAATTTATTCACAAACTTTAATTTCAAACACATACTTGGTGATGCATGCTTCAGAAATTCAGATGGCGATTATGGACCAGGATTTGTAGATCAAATCGTGTATTCCTCCAGTCAAGGATTCAAGCCCTGCTGTGACAAGGAGTCCACAGATTCACAACGTCTCTGACTTATTTACAATATGGACTGCTTCGGAAGACTGTCTTCATTGAGGGCTAATTCATACCATAATTCTAAGCCTCAATGCTTCAACCACTGTCTCACCTTAGTGACATTAATAGGACCACAGGCATATAAATGTAAGTTATTAAGAAATCTAAATTTTTCTTTGAAGTAGATTTTCAGAATAATATTGAGCCAAGTGAATACTCTTAATATTGTTTCTCATGGTTTGCTTCAGAATTTGCTCACAACTGTAATGGCTTTGTCCTGGTTCCAAGATTACTCAGAGATCTGAAATGGATCCATGCTTCAAATTAGGTTCATAACATAGGCTGAAAATTTATTCTGTGGTCCTTGAAATAATTCAGTATTTGACTTGAGGATACTGCTTCAGACTTGATGATATGCATGAAATTTGAAGACGGCAGAGTTGAAGGATCTCGAATTGTTTAAAGTATTGAGCAAGGGTTATTACTTCAGAGGACTGCAATTTCCACGTCCAGATTTTCAGAAGAAGGAGATCATGAATACTTATCAACAAACTTCTAAGTGATTACTCTTTCTCTTTACTTGAGCTTGTCCTCACCTGAGCTCTGATACCATGTTAAATTTTGAACATGTTCTTTGCTTATGACAGTTACACAGAGATCCAGATTCCATATTAGCCCATACAATTTTCCATTTCTTATCATATTTCTTGTAACTGAAGAAAGAACATAAGCAATAAAAGCGGAAGACAAGCCAAGACAAAAGAACACAAGTATATGGCTCAAGCTAGGGAAAAACCCCAAGATACGGAAAACGCTTTATCAATTCTTCTTATTATAAATGTCAAATGTTCAGCACAGAGAGAGTACAATAAAATTGACTTGCCAATAGAAGGTCTAACAATATTGCCTTTAGGTCCAGACAATCTGAAATTCTGGTGCAACATAGGCTGGAGACATCTTCTCTGAAATACTGAATACTGGTTAGGGCAAAACATAGTCTGCTCAAGGCACCTTGTTCACACCAAGCAGACCTTAGATTTGACTGTGGCCTCCCTTCATATAGTCCCTCCATCAACATGCAGGCCTTTAATCATCTTCTAGGCTTCAAGAACGAACCATACTACTCACTGTTTAAGTATGACTGACAGTGACCTCCTCACACGGTCTCCTGAACTGAGGATCAAGGCTTGAGGTATGGTTGAAGGTGGCCCTATCAAGTGCAGCCTGTTTCTAGGAGGGATCATCCATGAGAATCATGTTCAGCATAATATAAATCAACGCTTAAACAGTGCGAAATCCTCTGCCCTAAATTCGGATCTGTAATGGAGGATAAAAACCCTAGATCAAGTTACAAAATAGCCCAAACAGCTTCAGTCACTAGCCTGTGGAATACAGCCTATAAAGAAGACCTTTGATGATGCTATCCTTGCCCTTACCATCTTCTTTGGAGACTGCCTTCTTCTGCGGCTATTTCAGAAAGAAGAATGAGATATGATGATGCCAAGTATGGATGGAGGACTCTTCTATTTATAGTATTTGATGGGCATCAAGAGACATGTGATGGAACATAAATTCAAAAACCCATGTCTCCTTATCCAAATTTGACGATCTTTCGGTCGATTTTGGTCCTCTCAAAGAGAGGAATCTAATGCAATAATTATCTTCATCAAATGAGCTATCCAAAGTGGAATTTGGCCCTAGTTGCCAATTTTAACACATGAGGACATGGGATATGGAGGAAACAAAAATATGAGTATTTGACATGAGATATGCTGACTTAAAAAACAAGATATGGGGGACACATTATGTATATCTATATCTATATCTATATGTCTATATATATGTATGTATGCATGTATATTAAAAAAATTGTTAATTATAAATACAAAAATGAAATTGAGACATAATGATCCATACAATATAGAAACTAGAACATTTACAAAAGTCTCAGAATCCCTTGGAATCCCTTCAAATCTTGATTTTACCCTCACTTGCACAATGAGAGATTGTGAGAGCTCTTCCCCTACATCCGCAAGGGACAAAATAGCAATGAAAAAATGCTTTTTAGAGTTGAATACACGAGACATGTCTAGGGCACATGTTTGACACGTTAGACGTGTGTCTTGTCTTAGAACACATGCCAAACATGTATCAAATACATGTCCTAGTGTGTCTATCTCCAATTCATGGGATACAAACATAGGCCCATAGTGGGATGTGTCTTGTTTCTTAGTTGCTAGTTGTTGAGAAATCAATAGGTTTATGAATTAGGGTTGATTTCTTTGCCATGATAATTACTTGTGAATTCGTTAGCTTCTCTATTAATATTATTATGTTCTCTTCTTTCATCAAGCAATTACCATAATATAAAACATGAAACTCGCATTTATTCATGAGAATATGTCCTTTGAACTTAAAATATTTCTTGCGTCAGAACACATCATAGAGATCACCGAAATTGCTTACCCAATTGGAGGAGGATGCATGCCAATATATAGTTGTTCTCATATGGGAAAAGACACATCCTTTTTGTGAGATGACTTGACATCCAGGAGGGTCAGCTTGGCTTCTTTAGGTGAAATGACCAAAATTAATTTTTCCAAAAATATCTTTTTCTTTTTCTGTAAGAAGCTTAAAAAAGACTTTGACTCAATGGATCCTAGAAGCATGAAGAACATGCTTATCTAATGAAATATAAATTTCTTTTTCTTCTTTTTGCTTTTTACATCAAATACACGAATAGTTGTGAAGACTGAACCTAGTTACATTTTCCAACGCTTCCTCATAACTAGGGAGGTATTCATAATTTGATAACCGGTACAAGGATACTCTCAAATTGAAATATTCTCATAAGAAGAGTCGAATTGATAAGCCATCATCAAGCATCAACATCATGACCAACGTTGTCAAATTGCAATATAGCAAGGCCTTGACTAACAAGCTCTAACACTTCACTAGATTAGAGCACAACGTTGGGAGGCATACATTTGGACACCCATACCACAACCTCTCAATGCACATACCTCATCTGGATGTTCACCAGGTATATCCTTACAAGACTATTCTTATCTTGGATTTCCAACCCTCAAAGAATATCGGTCCTCTTCGACTACTCTTATCTTGGATACCTTGTCTTATCCTCAAAGAGTATCGGTCCATGGGACTACTTCCTATCTTGGATTCCAAATCCTAAAGGAGTATCGGTCTCAGATGCTTATCGCATCCTTTATTTTGTCTACCAGTGCCTTCACTAGACTTACGACTGTTAGTCCCAGCCTAGTGCATGATACATGGAGAATATGGTGTCCCACATCACTCCCTCTCAACCAGGGAGGTAGTGCTTACTCCCTCTCAAACAAGGAGGAGATCCCTTACTCCCTCTCAACCAGGGAGACATCATCACATTCCTTAGCTTGTCTCATACTTCATCAATACATCAACTACTTGTTCTTCTGTGGAGGTATGGTGGAAGTTGCAGGGTTCCTTTCACATTACATCATACCTGAGCTTTGACATTTCTAGATGTCAAACATTTTATGGAGCCAAACTCTTTCACACTCTATCTTCATGATAGGGTTTCTCAGCTTCTTAACAACATCATATCAAACTTCAAGCTTCCTAGATCTTTGACAATCTTCATGCAATTTTGTCATCAATTGGTTCATCTATCATCTTCAAGGAGCCAAATTTTCTTACAGCAGCTAGCACATGCCTTCCATCCTTTCATAACATTATTCCGTCCTCATGCTCTTTCAGGCCATCATCAATGCCTTCCACTCAATCCATGTGCACCCAAATCAAATCAAACAACAACTGGTATAATATCATCAACCAAGCTATCTTTTCAGCCTCTTCACATACTTCTGCAATAAGTCCTTTTAGGAAGGCAAACCATATCTCAACATTATCAGAGTTGCCAAATCACAATAGCTTTTAGTCAAGATGTGGGATTCTTCAAAATCTTGCTACTTGCTCTTTCTGAGGTCAACATTCCTTTGCATTGTCTATCTTCATATTACAACAGAGTTCTGCTTCATGCTCTATAACTTTCAATCATCAATCAATGTGTTCCTGGTACGAACCAGTCAGCAAGCTTCAATATTGTATTTTGCAGGGTCTTAACAGCTCCCTCTTTCCATCTGAGTTAAGTGAACTTCTTGGCCTCTAGTCAACTTCTTTGATTCAAGCTTCAAACTGCTCCCTTCTTTCTTGGTTTTGGTCATCTTTTATATCATCCCTATCCCCATCATTTATCAAGGAATCATCATCAAACATGAGTCTTGCTTCACTTTGTTCTTCCATCCTTCTCATCTTACTTCCACAACTTTGACAGTCTTCATTATGTGCCTGCAATTCTTCCCAGCAAGTACAACCAAACAGAATATACAAAGACAAGAGAATAGAATCTAGAAGGTACTTATCTCTTAAGAGCATGATGTCAATCCTGTCATTCTAGTGTTTTTCTTTTTACAGAGAAAACAATTAGCTACGGTTTCTAGGGTCTTCTAATTCAAATCCTTGTTAGGGTTTATAAACCCTAAGTTCTTCATTTAGAAATTCTTAATGCAAACCCTAGAAATCATGTATACTCTTTTTAAATTCTGTATACTAAAGGGTTAGTCACAAAACCCTAGAAACACCACTTCTATTTATGAAAGTTTCAAATGTATTCAAGAGTATGCTAAGGATCTCTACATTAGCCTTATTCGTAATGCATTGCAAAAATAAAAGTGTACGTACCTTATTCACTCTAGCAAAGATTCTTCAGTTTGTCAAGTACCAAGGATGCGTCAATTTTTTACAGGAATTCTTTTGAGATGCTGGCATAGATAGGTTGAACTTATTGATGCAGTGGATTCTTTTATGTATAAATGCTTTTCATACTTGTGCTCCAAGAACTTTGGATCTCTTGTAGCTTTGGTCCCTTCAAGAAGATGATCTTCTGCAATTGTTTAGTGAATTGTTTTGAATGTCATATATAGCAAGTGTCGTTGCTTGGTATGAGTCCTGTTGCTTTCCTTGGATAGTTTCGAATTAGTGGTCTTGCTTCAGAACTTGTGATGCTGCCCATAATGATGTCTTTCTTTGTGCTTTCGTACTTTCATACAGAGGTCATATATCATCAAGGTTACTATCATGCATTATATCACTGTCATGGAAATGAGTCATACTTACCAATTGTTTTCAAGCCGTTCTTCACTGGTGTAATACTGTCAAGTTATTGTTATGGTGTCAACCATGCTTTGTTGTCATGCTACCCAAAGTACAAGGGTATATATATATACATTTGTCATGTCACTGTGAACGAGGCAAGCCATATATCATGGTCTGCCGTATAACTGACATTTCTCAGACTTTTGTTACCTCAGTATATCAACGTCAAATCTTTGTATTGCTGACGCTAGGATTGTCAACTCACAGTTTTTTGCATTGCTTCATATTACTCTCATAACATATCTGAGAAGGAAATTGTATCACTGTCAGACTTTGGAGGAGATACCATACATCATCAGTGTAACTTGTATTATGCATATCACTTGTTATGTCAAGAAAGTTAACTTATAGAAAAGAGGAACCCATACCATCGTAGAGAATTAGCATTGTAGTCATAGTGTAAGTGACTTGTCTCACTGTTCCAGAAGGAGAGGCATCTGACACCATGCAACAAATCGCACACCTCGGATTCTACAGGAATTCACAATACTTAATAGAAACATGCATCAACAGATAAGAAGTATCAGTCTCAGATCATTGTTTCAGAAGGAAAGGGATCAGTTCAAGGATGAGTGACTTGTGTCATTGTTCAAGAAGAGTTCATATTAACAATGTAACTCACATCAATCTTTTACTGTCATGCCTTGCTTCATTTTTCTATGCCAAGTGGAAAACTTGTATTGTTGTCCAAGGAGTATATCACTGTCTAATTAGAAATATACTTAGCAACTTCCATTACATTACAGAAATTCGTATTAGATGTAGAACACTCGCATTATCATCCTTGCATTAGCCTTAAAGCCCTTCTCATTACCTCAGGAACTTCACATAACAGAGATCTTACAGTGGACTTCACATCTCAAAGTTGAACAGAACATGTTTTTCAGAAATAAGATCTATTGTTATCCTTATTCACTTTGATAAATGAACTGCTGTGGGAGTATCTTCAGATAAGCTAACAAGGGTGATCTTCAAGCTGCTTTTTCCATTACCTTAGCTCTGATACTATGTTGAGAAATCAGTAGGCTTATGAATTAGGGTTGATTTCTCTGCCATGATAATTACTTGTGAATTTGTTAGCTTTTTTATTAATATTATTATGTTCTCTTCTTTCATCAAGCAATTACCATAATATAAAACATGAATATCACACGAAATAGAGAACACAAGATACGGGCTCTCCAAGCCAAGGCCAAAACCTCACAATGGGGAGAACTCCCACTATGTCCTTGGCTAGTGTATGATGTCTCCATGATCGTTATAATCACGGATCAACTTATGTTGCTTCCCGTGCTCACGCTAGCTACAAATTACCATATGTCACCCCTTCATGCTCATGATAGCCCAAGATTAGTGTATGTCACCTCATGTTCTCATGTTAACCCAGAAAATCTCTTCTTATAAAATCAGATCAAAGTGAGAAATCTGAGACCCAAATCCAGCCTCCAAGAAGCCAAGTCAAGCCCTCCAAAATTTTCAGATCGCCATGGTAGAAGCCATCAGTTTCAGTCACAAGAGATAGCATCAATCTCAGCCACATCAATCTCAGTTCATATATCACACAGAACTTATATTACTTTCAGATCATCACCCACAGAGAGCTCACATTATCACAGATTATCTCCCACAGAGAAACTCACATCATCTCAGATTATCTTTCACAGAAAGGCTTGCATTATCTCAGATATCTAGTCCAGGAAACTCACATTCTTTTGCAGACATATGGCCTCAGAAAACTTGTATTTCTTCACAAGAATATGTCCTCTGAACTTCACATATTTCTTGCCTCAGAACGCATCACAGAGATCACCGAAATTGCTTACCCAATTGGAGGAGGACACATGCCAACATATAGTTGTTCTCATATGCGAAAAGGCACATCCTTTCAGTAAGCTGACTTAACATCCAGGAGGGTCGACTTGGCTTCTTGAGGTGAATTGACCAAAATTACAATTTTTAAAAGTTCCTTTTCTTTTTCCTTAAGAAGTCCAAATAGGACTTTGACTCAATGGATCCTAAAAGCATGAAGAACATGCTTATCTAATGAAATATAAATTTCTTTTACTTCTTTTTGCTTTTTACATCAACTACATAAGAATAATTATGAAGACCGAACCATGTTACATTTTCCAACACTAGTGAGTATGGAATTTTAAAACCTATATCTGTTGAACTCTCTACTTTTCCGCTAGAACACAAGTTCATGTCTAAGAGTTGAGACTCAGACAATCTTACCTAGAATCTACATGTTATTGCTTTTGCATCAGCTTCATCACCTGTTATTTATACAAACTAATGTAAATAAGGTGATCATGTCCCCAGATTTCACATAGTTTAGGGAAATGTCTGATGTTTCTGACTTCAAAAACAATGATTTCTGCAGGTTGGCACTGCTGTCGTCACTAGAGCTAATGGAGGGCTTGCCTTGGGTCGCCTTGGTTCCTTATGTGAGCAGGTATTGCAAACAGATAAGCTTCATAAACTAGTAGTTTACTTGAATTTCTTTATATATTGGAGTGCAATTGACAAGTTGTGCTATATGAGTGCAAAACACGGCAGCTGAATGCAACATCTTTCACATGCCTTGAAAAAGTAAAGAAAATCATCCCAGTTTCTTCACATAAATCTACCAAACATTCATTCACGTTTCAGTTCAAATTATCAATCTTCACCTCAATGGTAACCATGGGCTTTATGTATATCTGAATCTTATCTATTCTGCAAAATGCAATGTCAAGAATGTAAAATGTGTTCATCTATGCTTTCTTTGTACAAGAAACTAATGGAATTCTTACAACATGCAAACCCTAGTTAGGCAGACAATTAATAGCCATTGCTTCGAACAATGGTCGGTCTTCCTCCTGACTTTAAAAAATAGGTCACATGATCAACTTGGATAAACAGAATAGACACACCAATATTGACTTATATAAGATTATATAGCAAACTATTAACTAAAAGCACATGCAGACACTCAATATCTAAGCTTGTATCCAACTGTTTGAATTCACAAAATAATACTTTCATGGGTCATAATTAGAATTTCAGCTAATTCTAGATCTCCAATTTGATTAGAAGTTAGAACCACTTTCCTAGGCACTCTTGTAGAATGCAAGTTGTATAGTGTACCAATTTGATGATTTGGCCTCTTAAGTGCATTATATTACCTTCTTCCTAAGGAGCTATTGCAATTAGCTATGCCTCTGTACTATGTAGGGGAATTTCCATTTTTTTCTTATTGTGAATAGAGTTCCCTTAGGTTATGTTTAGACAGACATCAAGAATGATTCAAATTAAAGTGAGAACCTGAAACTTTCAGCTTCCTTACTGCAAACGAGTACTTTAGTTGACCATAATTCACTGATCATGTTTATGAGGCCTTGAGCTAATTGTATGATTGACGGTTGATGAAAATTCTCTTCCTGGGCTCTGTTGTACTGGGAGCCAAGATGAAGGCTGTGTTCTGTATCAATTTTGACTGGTAGCCCATGGGTGCACCATATCTCCTTCTCCCTAAGAAACTGTTGCATGTAGTTATGCAGGGTCATTTCTGTTCTTCCCTTATCACAAATAGCAAATCCTCAATTCTTGTCTAGACATAACACGAAAGGGACTCAAACCTAAGCAAATCTTATAAATTTAACTGCCTTACTACCATTCAGTCCTACTAATTATTAATCACATAACTCTGGTCCCTGGTTAGTAGCTTGAGTGGTTGAGAGCATGGTTTGTTCTCCCATCCACCTGGGTTCAATTCCAAGGGCATGTCTGGCCTGTTGGGATAAGACTCGAAGAGTAGGCAACCCCTGGAAGAGACTCCACTCTGGTGGGGTCGGGATGTGTCTCAGTTCTTGGTAAGTCAAGTTATTGGTATGTCTGGCTTGCGGGCTGTTGATATAGTCTTGATGTTATAGTGGCAGCATAAATGTTTGATCCTGGGCCTTGCCCATATTACTCCAATGAGTTACTGATTCACCATGAACAATGAAAAAAAATCACAGTAACTCTGAGTAATCGAAAGAAGACCTATAAAGTCCATCCTTCTGCAAAACCATAAAATGTGTTCTAGAGACTAGAAGATGACTGTGATAACATTTGGGCTTAAAAATGTGGCAATGTGCCCTGTTCTTTTTAATTTCTCAATGGATACTTCTATTGTACACAGCAAATCTTTTAGAAATTTAATCCTACTCCAAGTTATATTCTGTAAAAGCACCTTCATGAAATTTTTTGTCTGCATTTACAGGTTAAAGAACTGATGTCAGTCGGCCTTGAGGTTATACTTGTGACCTCAGGTGCAGTAGGGATTGGTCGGCAGAGGCTTCGCTACCAAAGACTGATTAATAGCAGGTAGAAATTTTATTTAAGTCCTTATCCTCAGGATTACCACTGTTTTGTTCCATTCTAGGATGGAACTTGTTTGTGCTAAGAAAAGAATGAAGTGCAATGCATGGTGTCATTTAAGTTGCTTCAGATTTCTTGTTACACATTCTCTGTTTTGTATTCTCTCCGCATCAGTTGCATTCCTGTTGTTCTAAGAAAAGAATGAAGTGTATGCATGGCATCATTTGGAATGATTCAACTTCCTGGTCACATATCCATAGTTTTATATTCTGTCTGCCTCAGTTGCATTCCTGTTGTTTACCATGATGCAGTTGTTAGATGCTATTATACAATGACCTTGTCTACGATATACAGTTTTGTAGATCTCCAGAAACCACAAGTTGAACTTGATGGAAAGCCATGTGCTGCTGTTGGCCAGAGTGGCCTGATGGCTCTGTACGACAGTCTATTTAGCCAGGTATACAAGAGGTCTATACATATGGAGTTTCTCTCCATGCTGTCTCAGTTAATTTCTCTATCTATATACAGTAAAATTCTATAGAATTTTATGGGAAACAGAACTCGTTACTTCACATTTATACATATTCCCAGATTATTAGTGACATTTCTATGATGCTGAGACAAACCTATCTTTCTAGTAAGAACTATGCAGAATGGCTAACTTCTGCAGTTTTAGCCACATATTTATTGCATACTGCTTGAACAATTTCTTGCAACCATTGCAGCTGGATGTTGCTTCTTCCCAACTTCTTGTAACTGACAATGAGTTCAAAGACCCAGAGTTCAGAAGACAACTGAATCATACTGTAACTTCTTTGCTGGAGCTCCGGGTAGTTCCAATTTTCAATGAAAATGATGCAGTTAGTACAAGGAAAGCTCCATATGAGGTATATTTTCAATTTCACTGACCTAAGAATGGCGTACTTCAATTATAAAATCCTGCTTTTCACTGTTTCATTCTTGGTTCATCATTTAACCTTACCATGGGTGTTGTAGTCTAGTTCATAATTATTAATTATATTTAATATTTTCATTTTTTGATGTGCTGGGCTCCATTCTCGGCCAAGGGGCCATCCTTACCTATTTCTTATTAAAAGTCAGGGCCATCCTTGCCAATTTCTTATTAAAAGTCAGATGTGTGCAGACTCTGGATTTTTTTTTCAAAAGAGGTACAGGAAGTAATTGAAAAATAGCAGATGTTTGAAATCAGTAATCACTGAAATTATTAAATGGTCCATTTTTTACAGTTATAAGTTAATGGTCCATTTTTACAGTTTCTTTTAAGTTATGAAAAATATATATTCTGAGCAATGAGAGCCGCCGGTTTCATATATCTCTAGAATGATGAATTCAGCATTAGAAGATGCATGGTCTCCGGAAATATATTGGAGGATATCAAGTACGATGATGCAGATAGTTTCATTCTAAAAGAATTCAAACTTATGCAAGCATGACTTCAAGCAAAAGAGTGTGAGTGACAGAAGTAGGGTTTAGGTGATGGCAGAAAGGGTTTAAGCTTCCATGGCCATTGCATGATGTCTCCAGGGTGCCATGGTGTGCGGGTGTACAATAAAGGTAGATTGAATGCCGTAGGAGATGGTGATCCTGGCTTGGTGTACTGTTCAGTGTTAGCACAGAAATCCACTCCCTAGAAAATTGATTAACTTGATTAACTTGTTTCCACCCTCTAATATTTTAGCCATGGTGTCTAAGTATGAGGGACAATGCACTAAAATGTTTTTTACATAAGATTTTTACATTTCAACCCTCAAAGGGGGAACACTCGTTCGGTATAGATCCTCAAATTACACACCCAATTCTGCGACACAATATGATCTAGTAGACGAAGTGATTTGCAATAAAATAATTTAGCCAACTAGCTTAAATTATTCCCAAATCACTTTTATAGAAGACTCGACTAAAACACTAGGACTCATTTAAGACTTTGACGAAGAATTCCACCCTAGCTTTGGGGTGAGGTTGGAGGGAAAAACTCTGCTGACCATCCGTGTTTAGAAAACACGAGTCAGTGAGACGAAAAACATCTTAGGATGAAATTTTCGCCAAAATAGTAGGCTCACCTAGGTTGTTACATACATATAAGGTCTTACTAGCATCATTTACATTACAAAATTGCAGAATGGGGCTCATTAAACAATTGATTGATGATCCGATCACTTTGAAAAAATTGGTAAATCTGCCTCCTTGGAACTTTGACAATCATGAGTGCAACAATACATTTATTGTTAAGTCATCTAGGTCATGAATAAGCTAAAAATCCTATGCTCTCTTGAAAGATAAAGATGTGCTAGAAAAGGGGTTTGTGTAGATATACTAATAATTGTTGATATGTGAGCATGCAAAGTTTTTCATTGCTATTGTGGACTAGGTTTTGTGATCAAGAAATGAAATGAACTTCATATCATAAAAGGCCTGCTAATAACATCTCTAGGGTTTTTGCAACTAACTCTTGAGTCTTTAGTATGCTTGTAACATTTGCAATTCTTAAAAGGCAAATTTGAAAGGCTTTGGAAAATCTAGGGTTTGTAAACCCTAGCAAAGGTTTGAATT
>APFE031457645.1:0-23514 GCA_000404065.3 Pinus taeda | reverse complement strand
AAGAGGCAACACAAAGGCTAAGGAAGGTAAAAGAAGCCTCAGGCAGTTCCACGTAGTAGTTGGTGGGGCTGACACAATTGGCTGAGGAGGATGGGTTGCTAGTGTCGGGATTGTGCGGAGCCTAGGAGCTCTCACCTTTAGGTTGCTGGGGTTTAGAAGGTTGCGGGAATATTGTAGAGTGGTGCTAGTGAGGTACTGTAGTCAGAACAATACTTGACAGAGCAAGGGAAGAGGAGTTGCTACTGAGGGTTTCTAGCCGAGGAACTCGGATCAATGGTGTGATTACACAAGATGATAAGAGTAGGGGGCATCTCGACAATGCAGAAGGATTTCCAGGAGGGAAATCAGGAATCAGAGGGAGTCTAGAAGAGAACTTCCAGACCGGAAGTAGAGACTCAGAGGAGTCGAACAAAGAACTTCCAGGAGGGAAGTAGAGGAGCATCATGGCACTACACGGTGTAAGAGACCAAGATAGACTAGACGGAGCATCGAACTTCACAGTCTGGAAGGCCAGAATCTTATCCGTACTTGACAGGAATCGTGTCAATAACTTCGCCTTGAAGGTAATAGCTATACCAGTCAGCCTCAATGATAATGAAAAGTACGAGGAAGTGATGGCGAGGGCCAAGAGAATTATCCTTGACAGGGTCAAGGATCATGTTGTACCACACATAGCCGAGAAGTTAACAATATTTGAGATGTGGAAGCTGTACCAGCATACTTATGTGTAGAGAAGAATGCTGCTTGAGAATCAGTTGAGGTCGTATCATATGAAGAAGGGAGAACTGATTAGCAACTTCCTCGAAGGACTGAATGAGATCCGAGATCACTTGACTGCTATAGAGGTGACACTAGATCAGGAGCAGATGGTGAGGATAGCCCCGAATGCTATCTCAGAATATTGGGAAGTATTTGACCAAAGTATAATGGCCAGAGGGACACTTCCACCTTGGGACAAGATGTGGGCAGCTCTTCGCGAGGAAGAGTACAAACGATAGTCGAAGACGGGTAGTAGCAGCAAGGGGATCAAAGCCAAGCAGGAGGAGGAAGATGTGGCCCTAGCATCTAAGGGAAAGTAGGAAAAGAGAAAGAAGAAAGATCTCTCCAAGATCAAGTGCTTCCATTGTGGGGATCTAGGTCATTATGCGACCCAGTGTCTAAGGAATAAGAGTAAGGGAGAGTCTTCCGAGACTAAGGCAATGCCAGCAAGGGTAGAGAAGGAAGTTTTGACAGACGATGACTGTGACATGAGTGCACATGACCACTTGAGTGGAAGTGTGGAGACATCAAGCTATAGTCAGGCAGACTACGGGCAATGAGGGGCAAGATCCTCGAGGTACCTAGCCTCTTGGATTAGACCTTGCTATGGGAGCCCCAAAGAGGAGTAGCAAGACTGGATGATGTGGGTAGAGATGGCTACAGATGGAGCGATAGAGAGAGCTACAGTGCAGGAATCCCAAGACAACACGAGGCTAGCAAGCTACAACAGTGCAAGAGGAGCAGGGGTGTTGCACTAGTGCAGGATGGCACAGAGAGGTGTGCAATGGTGTGAGATTGAGGGAGTTGTTGCAATAGCATAGTGGTTAGAGAGGGAGCACTTGTCAGCAGTAGAGGGAGCTTCAACATCAGTGGGTGTCTCTAGTCCAACAGGGAGGTTAGTTGGGAGATCAATTACTTACTTCGCAGTAACTGAGTTGTAGTGCATCAAAGGGCAACATGATGCAACACGGTGAGAGGAGGTGCAGTGCGGATGCAGTACTAGGAGAAAGGACCGGAAACAACACTGATGCAAAGGGAGCTATCGTATAGATGCAACAATGACAGTGGCAGAACCATAGATAGTAGTACAGGATGCAACAGTGTAGAGGATATTGGGTAGGAAGGCCTAGCATCAACACAGGTACCGATGCCAGACAATTAGAGTAATACTCAGTGAGGAGTATTGCTAGAGCACAAGCCTCGCTAAGAGGGAGTGTTGATTAGGGGTAGCATCAGATGTGCTCAAGCCACGAAATTTGGTGGAGAGGTTGGGGCACATGAAATATCAATTACCTAGAAAGGGTTTGGGAAAATTCTAAAGAGATCATCAGATATTAAAATAATTAATATTTTTAATGGAGTCCCTAAGTCTAAACTTAGGGAAGATAAAATATTAATGTGTATTAATAATAATCTGTGTTAGAATGTTCCAAATGGATTAAGCCAGATCTAATCTTAGCCATTTATTAGGGAGTTAATCTCAGCCATTGATATGTCAATAGGAAAAGTATAAGAGGAGGCTTGAGGGTCACTTGGAGAACACACTAGAGTGATCAGTCATTCTATTCTCTAGAGTGGGGTTTGCTAAGAGAGATAGCATTAGTGATTGGGAGATGCAATTGAGGGGAATTTGAGTACAGAGAGACAAAGAGGTAGAGATAGTGTACAGAGAGCATCAGAGTAGCAAGCGAGAGTGATGCAAAGCTAACTAAGGCTCATGCAGTGGTAGCCGAGAGTTGCGTAGAGCCTTAGAGAGGCCAGCATTATTGACACAGAGGGCCAGAGGGCTGACGCAGTCCAGAGAGACGCTGATGTTGGGGTTTTTGGGGAAGATTTGTGCTGAGTAGCTGCCGCAAGGATTATCCAGGGTTTCAACCAAGAGATTTGTCAAAAACTGAGAGGTATTACTGCTAAGGAAATTATCTGTTAGGTAGGTCAGTTTTGGCACCCAGATTGTACTCTGATATTTCTTAATATGAAAACCCTCAGATAATTGCACCGATTTTCCCACATTGGGTTTTTCCGGGGACATTAGTCCAAAAATAATGGTGTCATATGGCAAGTTTGTTTCTGTTTCTTTTAGTTGTTGATTTGTGATATGTTGAGCATGTGCTAGTGTTTATTTTCAGTATTTACATTGTAAATAACCTGTTATGTAAAATAACAAGTAGGTAGGAATAAATCAGATAAAGTGCATGAAGGGCTTCTAACTCAGTAAACTTAGAAACTTCAACACAGAACCAAGCAATCGAGAAATTTAAAGGGCAATGGAAGCACTTTGGGTCCAATGAAGCTACATGAGAGATGGTGGATCGGATGCAGGCTATGTATCATGCCTTGTTTGCCTACTAAGGCAAATCTGCTTGACATGGTGGTTTGGTATTTTCTTGATGGTGGTTTAGTATTTGCTTATGTTGTTTTAGTATATGATTTATGGTGATTGATATATGCTTTATGATAGTTGATATATACTATATGATGTTTTGATATATTCCTAGATATGGTGTTAGTATATGTTTGATATATGTTTTGGTATATATTTTTTTATGATGTTGCTATATGTAAAACTGTGTATGGATGTAAATATCATAACAAGTTGTGTTATAAAGCTCCACTATGTGGTATGGGTGTCATGCTATTATGCTATCATGTGGTTATGTTATCATGATGTTATAATGTTATATGAGTTGGAATTCAGCAGGATGATCATTATAAATACTGTAATGAGCTTTGTTATAAAGTCCCACTATGCTATATGTTGTCATGATTTTCATCTCTTAAGCATATCTTTCATTGTAAAAACTGCATCGAGCTGTGTTATAAAGCTCCATGAGCAGTATGTATTCTTTCAGCAAGTTGTTGAGGTATATGTGTGTTTTAACACCGAGGATAGTGTCCCCCAAGGGGGAGGGTTCTGTAACAACCCTATTGAAAATTCCATTTTATAAAGTAGGAAAAAATAACCATGGCTGAATGGGACACTTATTCCAAGTTGAATGTTGGGAAACACATCCTAGGGGGTGTTCGTTTGGTTGTTTATGGTGAAGGAAATTGGAAAAGGAAATAGCTAAGGCATAAAAAGGCATTTGGCACATTTATTTATGAAAATAATGGAAATTAGGAGAAAAAGGAGGTGAAAGGTCACAGGTTGCATGTGAGGTTGAAAATGAAGGAAAATAATGGAAAATTAAAGAAACGAAGGCCTCATTCATAAAAAGGCTTTTGAGGATTAGTTGGTAACCTTTGGCCAGTTTAGCTTTGGAACTCTCTCATTATTCTCTCTCTCTCTCTCATACTCTTGGAAACTTAGAGTTTTCTTGGAGCACTTTAGTATAGGAGCAAGAAGGGAAAAGAAGGTAAGTGTTGATCTAAAGATGATCTGAGGTTGTCATTGATGTCAACCCAAGAATCACCAAGGATGACCCTGAACTTCCATGGCACATTGGACATCATAATTCATGTTTTCTTGTCACATAACCATTATAGGAATACTCTACTCAAAAATATCTTTCTATCAGTGTATAGTTCTCCTCGTAATTGCTCATGGTTTGTAAGTTATTCAAGATTGAAGTTAGTAACCCCAATTATGTTGGGTTGTGTTATATTCTTTCCACGACTAGCCCACATAGTTAATCAGGGGGTTAGAAGAAGGGCAAAGCCCGCCCTTTGTTGCGCCAATTGCATAGCAGGGGGAGTCATAGGGGGTCTGAGGGGTGCAGGTAACCCCACTCTATGGGGTTCAGGGTAGCGCCTCGGAAAATTTTGGTTTTGGAATCTATGTTAGGTTGGGCGGACCCACTTCTGGTTTTGTGCATGATTTTTGCACATGTTTTTGGACGTGATGGTTTTCGGTCGATGGTATTGGATGCTTCGGCATGTATAAATATGTATTATAATATTGAAAAGGACATAATGAAAAATGAAGCTGGTAGTCCCAGTTTTAGTATCCAGGGGAAAATCTCTGTGTATATGTGTTTTATGTGTTATGCTCTCGCCTTGTTTATTTTCTATGTTTTAGAATTCGTATGCAGGCAATTTCTGCACGGGGTTAAAACCTACAAATTAGTGGGCTAAAACACCATGGGGTTGTGGCATGGCATTTATCATTGATTTTTGTCATTGGATAGTCAATAATTAATAATTTTTTAAGCTCCTAAAATCCCTCGAGCATTCTCTATAGAAGCCCCTGTCAACTTTATAAAAAGAAATCTCATATATCCTCCAAGAGGAGCGATCGTTGTATTTTTGCTATAACTTTATTTCTGTGAAGTCTTAGATGGTAAAATTACAACCCATTTGAGCTGAAATCATGATGAACGTTTTGACCTAATTTTTGATATTGGTGTGCTATATTTTCAGAGATATGATCTGTGGAAGTTAATCTTTTTGTAGGCTCCCAAATTTCATCTCAAAGAGGTGACCTTAGGAAAATCATTATAACTCTCTCTCTTTGGGAAATGGATTGGAATTATATAAAACGTAGCAGATAGTGCATGGACTGTATTTTTCTGTATATCAATTTCAGAGCTTAAAGAGGAAACATTGACACGTGGCACACCATACACATTCACTCCACTGAACTAGTCCATAATTAGGTCATTGTGAGAGATTGGGTATAACTTTGCCTTGAAGAATCCAAATTGGGTCAAACATGTGGCATTGGAAAGAAGACTCCGAGGGCTACTACATGATCAAATCTCATATATTGGGGATCTGAAATCACAGAGATACATCAGATTCAATATCGTTCTCCCAGAAGGCAAGAAAAAAAACTAGATCAAGTGCTGTCAAGGGCTACAAAGGACCAGACTTTCTAGGGCAACAAAGAGCAAGGTGATGCAAAATGATGCAATAGTACTGCACAGAGAATTACTTGAGCGACTATATGTCCCTACTAGACTTAGTCATGAGTAGTTTTATTATTCACACAGATCCATCTCGCCAACGAACATGGGTTTGTTTTCGTATCTTTCTTGCACTTTGCTTGCAATTCTTCTCCTTCAAGTCACCTCAAGTTCCTTGTAATCTCTCTATTTCTTTTTCCTCATAATTTTGTTTCTCAAAGAGAATTTATAGGTAGGTAACAACTTGGCATATAATTTTCCAACTACTATAACATGTGAGACTCGTTCAACATTACTTTCCATTATACATTATTTATAATTTCATAAATAAAATTAATTATTTCTTAATTATTATGTGACAGTTACAAAGTCTACCATAGGATTAATTATTATATGACAGTTACAAAGTCTACAAAGTATCATAGTATTAATTATTATGTGACAATTACAAAGTCTGCAAAGCATCATAGTATCTTTAAGGGCATTAATTTAATATTTGCAGGGTACCAAAAAACTCTTATAACTAAATTTTTAAAATAATCATAAACTCGTAAATTTAATCTAGGCATAAGTAAATATATGTTTCTTTTAACAACATAAATTTTATGAATATATGTTTCCTTTAACAACATAAATACAACATACATTTTATGTTATGTTTCTGGAGGGAAAATACTAATTATCTTTTTGATTGTTATTCTCTTGAGTGACCTATGTGTTCTTTGGATGGAGTAGTATTCTCTTGGGTGCACAACGTAAATTAAGTGCAACTTTCTTTAACTACCTGTATATATTTAAGGAAATGCGTTTGTGGAATTTTAATTTTGTTATTAAAAAAATTAAATAGATGGTTATGATTTCACTTCGGGTGAATATTCCTGTTCATATATTAATATTGAGAGTTGAAAGTCATTCAAAATATTAAACTTTTAAGTTGTTATTTCAACAAAATTCAAAGGACAATTAATTTCAATTCCATAGATTATTTATTTGATTTAATTGAATTTTTTTTGCAGGAAAATCTAATTACAACAACGTGGTGTCGAAATCATAGTGTCCAAGTGTCTTAGTTTAGTTTTAGTTAATTTAGTCTCCAGTTATTTATTATTGATGTTTTGAATATAATACAATTTAACTGATTCATAATACTGAGAAGAGCAATCCTCTACTCCATTGTTTTGTTCTCTTCAATTTTTGTCATGGTAGAGCTAATTTGCATAAGACTCCATAAGAGAGCAGTAGAGAGAAGAGACCAGTTTTAGTTAGTCTAGTTTAGTCGAGTATCACTCCAGTGACTTATTACTGATGTTTTTAATGTAATATTATTATCGAGAAGAGCAATCTTCTGTTCCGTTTTTTTCTCTTCAAATTTTGTCATAGTATCAAAACTAATTTACATAAAACTCCAAGAAAGAGAAAAAAAACATCATATGGACAAAAAACAACATATATTTGAAATTTAAAAAAAAACACAAAAAGTAGTCGACAAAAAGCCGGTTCTTATAAAAGCTAAGATATTTTTCAAATTTGTTTTTAGCCAAAATAACGCATCCCAAGAATTACGTTATTAACGTACCTCCGCAATGCAAGAGACGCTTTAAGCATTACTAACGCACTCAATAGACTGAAGAACTCACGTTAGCGTCAATTACTTAACCAATTAACTACACAGAGCGTCACCCATCATATTACAAAAAAGGCACGAAAACTGAGTGGGAGCACGATTCACGACAGTCAAAAGCACCACAACTAACCGTTGAAAAAGTTTTTCTTTTAGAATGTTTTTTTTGGAAGTTTTTTTATTCGGCATGGTAAATCAAAAAAGGCATATATATAAATTTTTTCCCAAAAGGTTGTATCCAATGTTCGTTGAAAAGAGCATCCACACTTTTCAAAAACATGTAGGTTGAAGTATTACTATGGAGCATAACATGATATGATGTACATTATAAGTGCATATGAGGAAAGGGTATATATATATATATATGTATAGTTTAAAGGAGTTGCATGTAATGCAATGTTTTTAAAATAGCATCATAGTGTTTAAAAAATTTATTCAATGAGAGAATTTGAAAAAGGGGCGTTGCATTTTTTGGGTTGAAAATGGGATTTAAAAAAATGCACATGTTTAGTTTCGTGGATTTTGTGTTTTTGAAAATGTTGTTTTTTGAAAATTTATAGGCTTATTTATTTGTGGAAATTAAAAAATATATGTGTTTTTACTGTAGTTAGATGTAATGTCTACAATTTGATTTTTTTGTTAAGTTGTAGTGAGTCAACACTCAACAAATGAGAAATTTTTTTTTTTTTTGAGTCGTAGTGAGCTAGCACTCAACAAATGGGAAAATCCAAAAGGCTAGTGACACTCGAAAATCAACAAATGGGAAAATCTAAGAGGTTGAGAAGATCAAAGCTACATCGGAAAATGTTTAAGATCTTCTTAGATTTGGAAGAGAAAAGACAAAAGGATACATTTGCATTGAAATGCATAAAAAAATCTCTCAATGACAACATTCTTCCCCAGATGACAACCAAGGAGGCTTCAGATACCGTTGAGAGGTGTTTTGGTGTAAGGGGGAGCATTGCAGTTGAAGATGAAATGGATTTATAGCTGCAAATCTACATCCAGATGAAAAGTTTATTCAATCCCACTATTCACAAATACAAGTGGATGAAGGTTTGGTAAATCTAGCAACAAAGATAAAAATTTGGTGAATCCAACGAGAGAGTTTGTTGATAAAATTTTAGTGAATCCAACAACAGAGCTCGTTGAAGACATTGAAGTTGCCATTGGAGCAATCAATACTATGGTAAATCTAGCAATTATTGCTAATGTAAACTTTGATGCATATTTATTGACTAAAAATGAGTGGTTGCAGATGGTGCAACAAAAACATCATATTGACATGATGTTATTTGGTGAGATAATCCCACTTGAATTTGAAAACCAAGTGGAAGACAACCTATTTGTAGTAGCAAAGGTTAGTAAAGAAGTCAAAGAGATAGAGACAGAAACAAAGACAAAAATAGAGGCAAAGGCAAAGAAGGAAGCCCACAAAGAGAAAACAAAGACAAGTTGTAAGTGCAACAGTAGAAAATTATCATCTAAATTACCAAGTTCGGCTGTATTGGCCCAAAAAATTCAGAAATTCGTAAGTACTATTGGGTTTGGGTTCGTGTTTTAATACGGTAAATTTAATACGGTATGGAGTTTTTAGTTTATGGATTCATTTTATGTTAACAATGCCCAAAGTTTGCGGGTTCTTATTATCTTCCAAGTGGTGGTCGTTGCCATTCTTATCAAAGACACTGAGACACTGAGAAGAGGGCACGACCCTTTTGAATAGCCTTTGAATCTCCTTTCATCCATTAGCAAGCTAGTGTTAAAAAGTTCAAAGAGAAGGGTGAGTTATATATTAAAAAAATTGTAAAATTTTTAAAATAGTTTTCTCATTCTTATTTAGATGATAGTTATTAGTAAATTGGATAATGGTGGTTCATTGCCATTATTAATATGGAATTCGAATTTAATTTAAAGGGTTTAGAGATTAATTTATACATATTTATTATTGAATAAATTTGGATTTGAAAAAGAAAGAGATTGAGATATAAGTTTTTTGATATGTGTTGATCACTTGAAACTTAATTTTAATATTCAATATCTAATTTTTATATAAATATCAGGTTTGAATTTTTGTTATTTATATTATTATATTTAACTTACACGTTTTTTCAAATTTGCAATACTAATACTAATAAATTTTGTTTGATGCATTTTTTCTTTCATTATTAGGTAATTGTAAATAGAAATAAAAGATTAAGATTAAAAATAAGTACCACATTATTCAAAGTATCAAGTGAGGAAAGATTCATTTCAATTTTTTTTTTTTTTGAAAAAAATAAAAAATTGTTAGTCTTTTTATAAGATGTATATTGTTGAATTTCTCTTATTGAATTTTACATTGTCAAATTTTTTCTGTATCAAATCGAATTCTTGAATTTGGTAACCATGGTTATCATTAGAGAGCAGGAGGAACAAAACCATTGTGGTTTTGCAAATGTTTTTAAACTTACTATTAATTTACAATGTGCGGGTAAATAGGACAATTCTGAAGAGTTAAAATTCCTTCCAGCATGGCTTACAACACCATGTCTTGAAAAGGTATGCATAGAATTACAACACCATGTCTTGAAAAGGTATGCATAGAAACTTCGTAAATGAGCCTTGAAGATAGCTTGGATGATGAACAAACTAATGAAATTTTCAGGTATTGGAGTCCTGAAGAGATGAAATTGTATTATGGTCTTATGTTGCAAGAGATTGATGATGAAAAACACATTAGAGAAGATAATATATGGCAACAACCCACATACAAGCCTTTTTTTGAAAATTCGAAGACTTGCTTCAACAAGGTTAAATGGTGGAAGATCCGCTCCAACAAATGAACAAAGTGAAATTTGAAGCCTACAAAAAAAGAAAATGCGAAACAATTTAAAGGCTATAGGATCTAAAAAAGACAAAGAAAAAAATAAATATAATTGCAGTGAATTTTTTAAATTGAAAGCTTAACTAAAACATAGACCACCAAGCACATTTTATTTTATTTAATATTGAGAGGAGAAATCTTCTACTCCATAGTTGTGTTTTCTTCAATTTTTGTCACTCTTCAATCTGCATTCCGTGCATAGAATTCGAATTCATCTTCACGTCAGTCCGCTCATATCAATGCCATGTCCATTCCATTTATCCAAAATAAGCATTATACCATGAAATAATCACTCGCCTGTAAGACTTCTTTCTTGTATGGATAGTTTCAGACATAATATACTTACTCCATGGTTCTCACTCCATTGTTTGCGTGCTGGTGGCAGTCAAAGCTTTTGCTACCCTGTTGCGTTTTTTTTATCATGAAGCCAATGGGGTGCTGTGAAACAGGAACTTCGTCTTCAGAGGGCAGTGACTGAATACTGATATGCTAGGTTTTCTGAGTATGAGCAAAATAGTGACTACAGAGTTTGCCAATCAATAGATTTATAATCAAAATGAAATATTAATATTTAAATTATATTGTAATAGGGACGGTTTAGAGTGAGACCAGGTTAATAGTGTATAAATTGTTATAGAGTTTGTCGAAATTTTAATTTGATTTAATTAGATAACATTATAGAATTAATCTTTTAAAATAACTGTATAATTATAGAATTTGTTAATTGGTTAGGGAAATAGATGTTTATATCTGTATTCTATTAGATGCAAACTCTTTGGTCAAAGAAGTTTTCTCCAAAATGCTAGAATATATAATCGATGAAGATTAGTTGACTCGATGTTTTTTCATTAGATTTTTTATAAATTATTGCATAGAAATAAATTTACCCAATTCCGTTTACTGGATTTGGTGAGCAAATTGGATTTTTTCTCCTTTTTATTTCGAGTCCATTTCCTTGAAGGTTATTGTATATGTATTTTACATTTAACCCTTGCTGATTTGGTGTTTTACTTTTAAACATTATTTATTAGGTGGTGGTTTAAATCTACCCACTGATGCCGTCTCACTCACCACATGCATATATGCAAATGCATTGAGGATATGCATTGAGGCCCCTTTGGGTACTTACCGTTGGTTGAACACTCTCGGCAATAATGCCCTCTTTTAACCAACTCGCTAGGCTTACGATGGGAGAGATGCAGAGTTTGGCCAATCCAAACATTATGCTAACACATATAGAGCGTTTCTAGGATTACAGTTATATGCTAAAGCATATAGAGTTTTTCTAGAATTACAGTTGGAGCGATGCAAAGATTGGCTGGTTGAAAATATTATGTTAATGAATATAGAGTGTTTTTAATAAATTTTTATATTTAATTAATTATATATTTTGGTGTTGGATTTTTAAGTTAAATGTTATAATTAATTCATTAATAAATGATACTTAAAAGATTTGATTTTGATAGTCCAGAGGGTATTGAGGTAGAGGTTTATTCTACAGCTCATGTGATGTGTAACTCTGTCAATTCATTTTCAATGTTTTAAATTTTGTTATGGCTGCCTAAATTATTTATAAAAAAAAAATTAAAATTAAATAATTATACAAAATATTTAAACAATATCCGTTCATGAAAATTTTGCACGTGAAGAAATTGGATCCCTCTTGGCTCATATTAAATCCCTATTTAAGATGAATCTATACTAGTTTTAATTACAATTACAATTGACATTATTGATTAAAAGACATTATTTTAATTTTAATTACAATAAATATGTTAATAAGATGAAAAAAATAAACAAATTATTTATCATGTTAAACATAGCCTATGTTATTTTTTCAATTTTAAATAGAGTTTTTAGCTATCTTTTGCAATCAATTCCCATCCCCTTGCCATTATGATATCTGACTATTGAAAAGCATCAATATGAATACAACTAAAATTTTGGTGAATCTCTTTTGCAAGAGATGTATCATAGTAAGTATAGGTTTGAGTAAAAAAATATTAGAGAAAAAAACATTTCTTATAATTCTATTATACTTGAATAAACATATAATCTGGCATACACCTATCATCATGATAAAGTACATTATCAACCCTAAAAAAATATTAGAGAAAATAAATAACATTAAACATATAATTTTGCATATATCTATCATCATGATGAAGTACATTGTCAATCCTAAAGAATATTAAAGAAAAGAAATAATATTTACCTTAATGAATCTTATTATGCTTTGATAAATTATTTGCATACAGTTATCATCATTATGAAGTACATTTCCATTTAAGGTTGTGCTAAAAAATAATAATAATACAATTAGTAATAATATTCGACTCTAATAATATCAATAAACAAGGCTTTGTCATATTTATAATAATAAAGTTTATAATGCTAAAGTTTATTTTAGGATTTTAAATTTCGAGTTTATATATATTAGACTTATAATTGTGTTTTAATATTTAAATTTAGTATATAAAATTAAGTTTAACATTACAATTTATAATTGTTAAGTTTATTAAATATTATTAATAATTGATATCTGCTAGTATTAATAAATGGAAAACTAGATTAGTAAAGAAAAATATGTAATATTAATTTATAATTAATTTTTATAATTATTTTTTAAATATTTAAACATAAAATTAAATAATAATTAATATAAAGATATAAAATTTAACCTATTAACATTATACATTTTAATAATTTGTTAATAAATATTTGATATTCAATTTTAAATAAAACGTACTTATTATTGATTTAAAATATATTTTTAATATATAATAAAATTTAATATATTGAAAAATCACAAACATTTTTAAATTAAACCACTCAAACTTTTATTGATTAAATTATATATCACTAATTTCATTTTAACTTAAATTTAACCATCAAACTAATACTATTGGTAACATTACAATTTCATACTTTATATATGATACATGAATTCTGAAACAATCCAAATCTTGTAATCCATAATTCATGATTAATAAATTACAAAACTAAACTATCCTGTCCTAATCGTGAGAATGACAACTTCGAAATTAAATTGACCCAACAGAACAATTTACCAGTTGCATAAAATGAAAAACTAATATCAAATAACGACAAAAAATTATATGACCTCATTCCAACCCAAACAAACAAAAACCAGCCGTTGGCGGGCCACAGTACGACCGGTGGGAGCTGATAGTTGGCAGGGCAGAGTCCGACTGGTGGGAGCTGAAAAACCAAACAATATGGAATTGTTGACTGTATCGACATCGTGGAAAGTCTGCGAGGTCTTTCGCGGAAATTCTTGTATTTTGGAAAAAGGTATATTTTATAAAAATATCGCTGGTTGATATACTTGATTAACTTTGTTATTGAAAATTCATTAGATGGTTATATAGAAATTTTCAAGTTGAGAAAGGTATTATTTTTAAAGTTGATCTATCTGATTAATTTTGTTGAAGGAAATTCGGTAGATAAAATTCATTTTATTAGATGGATATGGTCATATAGATATAGTTTGCTAAGATGATTTGGGAAATTTTATTTGGTGAAGTTAGTAGTGGTTTTCAGCTCCAAGTTTATTATAATCTATAGTTTTGATTATGGTTTTATTTTTTAGTGGAGTGGATTTGGCGTTAATTGGTTCGGGTGACCTATGAGATTCTAGTAAGAGTGTCTTTCCGAGTGACTAGTGGGATTCTAGCAAGAGTGTCTTTAGACACCACCAGTTGGTGTTAATTGGTCCACGTGACTAGTGGGATTCTAGCAAGAGTGTCTTTAGACAACACCACTTCTCTGGGTGTTTAGTGATCCTAACAGCTAGTATCAAAACCAAACCCAAAACCACTGTGAGAGCATATTAGAATAAGAAAATGTAATGGATTCAATATTGTCAAAGCTTTGTGGAATTTGGTTATGATAGGAAGGGAAACTCAAAGTATGAATATAAGGAAAGAGAGATTAATTAGCTAGAAAGAATAGGTGAAGCCATCAATAAAAAAGCTAGAGATATGGCGAGAGAGACAATGGTGTTTGAAGATAGTGAAGGAGCTAGCTTTTGATTGAGAAGTGGTAATGGTGTAATAATAACAAGGGTGTGTGAACACCCTAAGGGTTTTGGTCCAAGGAAAGTGGATTTTTCTAGAAAGTTGTAAGCCCTGTTGTTCAAGCATACATGATGTCTAGGATTATGGATTGTTATAAGGCTTTGATGAGGCATACATGTAGTGCATTGGAGCATGGAGTCACTAAGTTGTGAAATGAGCCACTTGAATAGGCACTAGGGTGGCAGGTCCACTAGTATCCTAGCTTGAAGGGGGAATGCGACATGTGAGATGACTAATGAATGACATAGACAAGGTTAATCTCCCCCAGTCCAGTTTAAACAAAAGATTGTTAAGGTAGTTTGGGTAAACTTGACTAGGTAAGTTACTAGAAGATTTCTAGTTCTATATTTATTACAATCCCTAATTTTTCCTATGGTATTATTCTCTAATATAACTTCTCTAATAACGTGAATAAAATCTTTTAATTATAAGTAAAAATTAATTAATATTAACTTTAAAATTATAAAATTTAGAAAAAAAAATTGTATTCTCTTTTAACTCTAAGTAATTTTTTTGAAATTTAATAAAATTTTGGTGATCACATAAGTAACCATAGGTATTCCACATATGACTGAATTTAGTGACCACTCAGGATTGACTTTGGTTATCAATCAGAAGGTATGGCTGACGCGAGGCGTAATAATGGGAAATTGGAAAAATCATAAGCCAGTTTTTCGAAACTACAGCAATAAGTATAATGGTTTTTTCGAAACTATAGCAAGAACCATTAATCACAAAGGGAGATCATGTTGCCTGTGGATAGAAAACCATTATGAATTTGAAGCGACAATAAAATAGTGCCCCTCACAATTTTAGCTATTTCTCTGATAATATACTGTGCTAAAGATCCATAGGTGGTTTTTCATATATTATATGATGATGATGTTGTTTTGAATTTTATTTTCTAGGAGAACACGAGCATGTGCCACTGTGACTGATATATTAGTTCTGACAATCAAAAAGAAAAAGAAAAATCCTCTTACAGACTACCTACCCTTATGGATAACCGGATATATAAGTAGCAAAGATTTATAGTTTAAATGGTTAATAATTTGTATGCACTTATAGATTAAATAGGATATAAATATAGATAGCTATTAAAATATTTATGTGCTATTTGTAATGATAAAAATTTGTAATACTAGTGTAGATCGTAGAAAGTGACCAAAATTATTTATGCGACATTTATAATGATGAGAATTTGTAATATCAATAAAGGTCTAATAAAAAATAGTTTGAAAATCTTTAAATTTATCAAAGAATATTTTCAACTTATTAATTTTAGATTATTTGTAATTTTTTATTTAAAAAAATGAAAATTCTAAAATATACCATGCTGGTCTTCCTTTATCCGAAATTTTGCTAAATAATTCTTTAATATAAAGTTAATTGTTCAATTCCCCACTCCTTAATATGAAATGAAATTACCTATTCAATTCTTTACCGGATCGATAATATATTAAACATGATGAATATATAATCATATCAAACTTACTATATACATATATAAATTCAAATCCATATGCATATGAAATTTTAGTCGATTAATGTTATTCTTATTCTTATGAGATTGCAACTATTCAGAAAATCTGATAAACATAAACGAAGTTTGTGTAGAAATAGAAATAAGTAAACTCAGAGGTCCCTCTATTATGTCGGGAGACATGGCAATTACAGTCCATATCAAATATATGATTGGACTTCTAGCTATGGTTATTTATAACTTTAAAGGAGTAAACTCAGAGGTCCCTCAAGTATGTATGGAGACATGGCGATTACAGTTCATATCAAACGTGTGATTGGACTCTCAACTATGAATCTTTTTATCATAAGATGGCGCATTCATTGGGATACTCATCTCTCCCATATGATGGGTATCCATAGTAGATGCTGCTGGGATTCACATGATACACAATAGGTATCTTGTCCTCTTCCTTTTTCTCCTCTTTCTCTTTCTTTGCAGGACCTACGCTCAGCAAATCTGCTTTGTACCCCAATTTCCTTAATTTTTTTGCAAGATACACAGGATCTGTTTCTCCCACAGCAGTTATCTTTCCCTCCTCCTTGTTGACCTCAATAGAGTCCACTGAAACAGAGCACTCGCAACATTAGTAAAGGAGTATGAAACAACAAAACTCTAGTAAATCGATGGAAAATATTTTGCCTCTGTATGCAAAAAAGGTAATGATTAGTCGTGCCTCCAGACCCTGCAACAGCCTTCATGGCCCTCATTTTGCTTTTCTCATCGTCTATGGTCGATTTAAACACCATCTTCTGCACATCCAATTAACTGTTAAAACATCTCTAAACAATTCTTCAGTCATTCCCAAAAAACAGTACAAGATTAATAAAATGGACCATACATATACCTTGGACATCGTGATAGCTGTTGAAGAAGTCAGAAAACAAAGAAAAAATTAATATCTCAGCGTCCAAGCAGACCAAATTAGATACAAAAGTGGTCGCGATGAGTGCTCAATCAGTTGCACGAAGGAAATAAATAGTTGCAGGTGAGAGAAAAGTCAGAGAGCCTGTTGTAGTGAACGCTTACTTCCGCGAAGGATCTACCTGCCGGGAACGATTGTAATAAACTCTATGCATGCTACTGGATGACAAAATAAATCAAATGTGAAGGGCCCTACGCTTCACGGGTCTTGATGTAGTCAATAATCCGCGAAAGATCTACCTGCCGAGAACGATTGTCGTAAACTCCGCATGTTACTGGATGACAAAATAAAATAAATGTGAAGGGCCCTACGCTTCACCTGTCTTGATGTAGTCAATAACCCGATTACACAAGGTTTCGATTGTTTTTTTAATTAGGCTGAGCTTAAGCTGGGTTATTCTTTTTTTATAGGAAAAATATCAAGTTTTTATATTAAAATGTAATTTTTTTTTGGGTTTGCAGTCCGTCTTGAAATTGTTTTAGTTTTTTTGGGTTTGGAGTATGTTTTGAAACTGTTTTTGTTTGGTTAAGAGTTGGTTTTTTAAGGAAGAAACAGGGTAAAGACCCAAGACTCAGAGGTATGAGTGAAACCTTGCTCTCTTAAGGACTACCATGGTTGGTTTTCCATGAATAAGTGTGATGAGTGAGCATGCATTTGCCCATAGCAGCTAGAGATAGATGTCCTCACTGTCAGTTTGACAACTGAATTATGATAGGTTTTCCCAACCATAGAAAACAAATTATAATTTTTTTTTCTTAAAAAGACTTGTTGTCTTTAGTGAAACTTTTTGGTAGTTTTATCGTGTGTTTTTATGCTTTAATTTCTGTGTTGGTTTGAGAACTGAATTATGATAGGTTTTCCCGCCTATAGAAAAAAAAAAATTAGAAAAAAGAAGAAAGACTTGTTGTCTTTAGTGAAACCTTTTTGGTAGTTTTATGGTGTGTTTTTTGTTCTAATTTCTTTTAAATCCATCAGGAATTTATTGATGTCACAAACTTGACAAGATAGATGTCCTCACTTGTCAGTTTGACAACTGAATTATGATAGGTTTTCCCAATCATAGAAAAAAAATTATAATTTTTTTTTGCTAAAAAGACTTGTTGTCTTTAGTGAAACTTTTTGGTAGTTTTATGGTGTGTTTTTCTGGTTTAATTTCTATGTTGGTTTGAGAACTGAATTATGATAGGTTTTCCCACCTATAGAAGAAAAAAAAAAAAAAGACTTGTTGTCTTTAGTGAAACTTTTTTGGTAGTTTTATGGTGTGCTTTTTGGTCTAATTTCTCTAAAATCCACCAGGAATTTATTGAAGTCACAAACTTGAGGGGTAGTATGTTGAATCCATATATACTATAAAAAAAATCAGTTTAAAAAACACGAATCAAGTTTTCACCTCAATTTTTTCAACCGGCAATGGAAAGTCTAAAAAATCCATATATACTATCCAAAAATCAGTTTAAATAAAGCGAATCAAAATTTCACCTCAATTTTTTCCACTGATACTAAAAAGTCTAAACTAAAAACAATTTTTTGAAAAAAAAATTCTTTCCATCTATTTTGATTTTCCATCTTATTGATTCTTAATATAACAATACCTTATTTATTGCATACTTATCCATAATATTTACTATTCATACCCATTCTTCATAATGAATCAATCTCAAAATTTCGCCCTCTATTCTATAGACCATACATATATACCCACAAAAACGGTAAATATACTGCTATAAATTCCCAAAATTGATAAATTTTTTTCCGATAAATAATTAATGCTACCTTCATTGACCATTATCTTATCTCATAACTCGGATGACCATTATCTTATCCCATAAGCTGGGTTATTTAGTCTAGCAGATGGAAGAACAATGTACTCGCTTGTGAAATGGTATTATTAAAATTATTCTAAATTTGGTATTATTAAAATTTTGCTCAATTTAGTTCAACTTTAAGAAATATCCAAAACAATACGGTTAAATTTTCATTCACTTAGATTTTAAATTAATGCATGTGAAATGGTATTATTAAAATTATACTAAATTTGGTATTTATTAAAATTTTGCTCAATTTAGTTCAACTTGAAGAAATATCCAAAACAATACTGTTAAATTTTCATTCACTCAGATTTTAAATTAATGCAAATATGCTGACGAAATATTACGTTGCGATTTACAAGATACGTGAAAAATCAGAAATTCTGATCGTGTTAAGTTTTCTAAATCTGTGATATTGGCGTCGAAATAGGTGATTAGCATTGGGTTGAATTAGACTGTTAATTAGCTGTACACTGTGTGTTAACGCCAAGTTGCATGGTCCTGATTATTGATGGCGAACTTTTTATCTATTTGTTCATTACGCCGTAAGGCGTTTCCATATGAAATGAATGACTCCAGTCGGCTCCGTGTCCTATTGTTGACCATAGATTTGTGATGTTAGACGATTGAATGAATCGTGGTCCTTGATCCCACTGATCCAAAACTGAATGAGAAAGCGGAATGAGGAAGCGGAAGCGGAAGGACGCACAGTGATATTCCTCGCAGGCCGAATGAAGCACTCGTTCATCAAAGAGTTTCACAAGGATCTGGCCACAAGAATTCCACTTGTTTGTTCTCAGAAAACCCTCACGGGCCTGCAATGAAATTATCTCAGAACTTGTAACCTTGATTCAGGATATCTGTGTATTTGGCCTGGAACAGGTATGCATGAATTCTGGAAAAGCATGCCTGCCTTTCCACTGGAGAATCCCGGCTTAAATTAGGATACGTGGTTGCTGTCTGTTCCAGATATCTAGCTCAAGATGTTGAAAACGAAGGCCAATCTTCTCCGTATTTGGTACAGGCACGTTTTTGCACTTCTTTGGTTTCATGGTATTGTTGACACTGTTTTCCATTTTTTCTTCCATGAACTTTTAATCTCCATACAAAAACCTGTTTCGTCACTTTGACGATCCTTGTCAGTCTGTGCAATGCTTTGTTTTGTAACTAGGTCCAATCTTTTAATACTTTCAATTTGCAGTCCTTGCCTCTCTTTACCTTCAATTATCTCAAAACCCAGATCACCAAACTTCTCATCTTCCTCTGAATCAACCACCAGCTTGTTCTCTTCTATATTGGACAATTGTGAAAGCCCTTTTTTTGCTCTAGCTTCACTCTTTCTAGCTTCTTCTCTCGTGGAATTCCGACGATCATGCCCTTTCCTCCTCACATTTCTCCGTGTAGGTTGTTTCTGATTTCCCACTGGTTTAACTTTAATATTCATAAGCCACATAATCTGTTTCTGGACCTCCACCTTCACCAATTCCTGAATATACTTCCGCTCCTCATCATCAAAAACATTTTGCTTCCTATGCTTTTTCAACCGTCGTTGAGACTCGTGTATTTTCTTCATTCCACAAGGCAGAATCCTTAGTTGTAGCACTTTTGGGGAATCTCTGACAAACTTGTTTGGCCTACCTCGCCTATTCACCTCGACACCAATCTTCCTTAACTCTCTGCATCCTGTGCTACTTTTACGGCATTGGCCTCCTCTGTACTTGTTACTATGAAAACTCTCTGTTGTTCCCTCTTTCTTGTAATAATTAAGTGCTCACCATTTAGAACCCTAGCAGCATGAAGCTCAATAGCAAGTATTTGTTTCGTTTGCACATTCTTGGAATTCTCTTGCCACCTTGCTCTCTGAGCTGACCTTGTCCTCTTGGCTATGGGCATATCCATCTCAGAAGTATAAAAGTCAATGCCTTCACACTTTTGCTCACTAGAAGCTTGCGCCGGAGTAGTTTTCATGTTGATATCCTCCTTCAACATCCAGTCGTAATCTGTAAGCAAAATCTACAAAAAAAAGATCATGTATCATTCATCTGATAACTGCCCAAAACACCTCCAGTCTTAATCTGTGAACAAATCAACACAAATGAGATTAATATGCAATTGGGTATCCCATACTCAATCATCTAACAACTGCCCAAACCACCTGCTGAAACTAAATATCTAAAACTACTGACATTACAAGTATATGAAATACATTGTGACATGGAATAATATATAAGACCATTCATGTGAAAATTGCATCTAAATCAGTGAACATACAATATACCATTCATGCATCAGAAAATACCTTACTGCTTGATTGCCTATTTATTATTGATACATTTGTCGTAGACTCGTAGTACAGTTCAGCATACTATAAATGTTTTCTTTGGTACAACTGACGATGGTATTCCTGTGCCCAGCTTTATGGGTAAGTGTTCACCAGAGACTTTGCCCATAAGAATATCTAAGGCAGCTCTGCCAAAACAAACATTTCCAATATTCTTACTACTGTATATTTAAAACGAGTAATATAAAAACTTCATGAATAGACAATGTTTATAAGCTTCTTGTCACTGAAAATCTAATATCAGTATTGTAGCACTTGCACAATCTGTCTTCTTTGTTATTGTTCTATGTAACAACTACTTAATGAAAATACACATATCGACTGAGAACAAGACCTAATTCATATCAGTATTGTAGCACTTGCACAATCTGTTTGCACAATCTGTCTTCTTTGTTATTGTTCTCTGTAACAACTCCTTAATGAAAATACACATATCTACTGAGAACAATACCTAATTCAGTATGTCTGTATGAATAACCAGAGTTGCAAATCCGATAATGCATTCTCATATTGAATATTGACAACACAAAGTAGGTGTGTGTATATATATACCTGCTGCTCTGTTGAGCGTTGTCCTGCCTTTTTTTCTCCTAATTTCTTTAGCATTGTCCATGGTTGTGGTTGATGTATAAGGACATGCATAAAGCGATCACCGAATGTTTTAAGGTGATGAGCTGTTTTTGTGGTCAGAATTTTGGAGAATATGTAAGACAAATGTCAAAATGTGATGAGTGTCTAATTTTCAAAATATTTTCAATAGGAAAAGTGAGTGGAAAAAGCTATTTCACTTTATCCATTAGATTTTAGAATATTTTCAATATTTGCTGTCAGGTTAAATTCAGTGTCATTAAAAAATGTCTGATTTTATTTATTTAGCATATATATTAATTTATAGTAAATTTAGATATTATAAAAGTGTAATGATGTTGTCATGTAACATGAGCTATACTTTATTTAAATTATTTTTCTTTTGGATTGTTTTCTAATTTTTTTTTATCTTTTATTCATAATTATGTGATGTGATATATAATTATAATAGTCAAGTTGACATAGAATATTTGTTGGGATTTCAATATAACCAGTAGATTGAAGAAAATTGTACATGTGATATTTGATGTATTTCAATACAACGAGTAGATTGAGGAAAATTGTACATGTGATATTTGATGTATTGCAAGGGGGTGTTGAAGAGTACACTTATTTATATTAAAAAAACAATTTTATTTATTTAAAATTTTAATTTTAATAAGTTAATTTACAATTACAATTTTAATAAAGATTTTATTTTATTTATTAATTGGAATTTATCTTTAGTGGTTGGGAGGAATGATTGTTATTACCTACCCATAGTGAATTTCCATAATTACGCCGTAAGGCGTTTCCCTCTGAAATCAACTTCCCTCATCGCCTACTTATCATTTTGTGCACCATACGATTAGATGTTAGAAGATTAAACAAATCTCAACTGTTAGATCAATGGACAGGGGAAGAGACACGGGCGGAATGGAAACAGGACAGTCATTTTGATTATCCATCAAAAGAGGACATGGGAAGCTTCCCTACCTAACGCGCCAAATCCAGATTCCGTTGTTCCCTGGGTCTATTCTAATTTCTGATATCTGATGTTGTTATATTCCCAGAAGGTTAGGGCTATTTGTGCGTTTTCTTCTAGTGTTGCATATTCCTGAAAGTATTCATCAAAGAGCCTATTCTGTTTGGCTGCTTCTTGGGTCGCTGTCTGCTGTTAGTTAAAAAGTTGAGGGAGTAAGGATCTGAGGTTCCTTCCATTGTTTGTTCTGTTGTGTGTTTGAGGAACAACATTGGAGAAAACAGGGTCATGAATGCTGCTTCCTTCATTACTGGTCGTATTACCAAAATTTTCTTTGTTATCATTATTACCAGCAACATTAGAATTTCCTATGAGCTGTGCCACTAGCTGGTCTAATTGTTATTGTCCTTGATCTAGTACCTAAGCTATTTCTCATTCCCTGAATTGATTGTTGTCCTTGCAATATCAAATTTGTTATTTTTGTCTGTCCATGAACCAGTACATGTAAGATATCTTTGGAATCTGGTCCTTCTCGTTCTTCCTTATCCCCCATGGCTGCATTGCGGTTAACCTTATTCTTTCTGACTGTAACGTTACTTGTATCTCCTAGAAAATTGAGAATATTTCACTGCTCAATGGTATAATCTGATCTCAGAAATTATGTCTATCTTAGGAAAACTTAGTTCTACCAACCTCAGGGCTTGTGGCCTGCTTCAAAGAGTTTCACAAGGATCTGGCCACAAGAATTCCACTTGTTTGTTCTCAGAAAACCCTCACGGGCCTGCAATGAAATTATCTCAGAACTTGTACCCTTGCTTCAGGATATCTGTATATTTGGCCTGGAACAGGTATGCATGAATTTTGGAAAAGTGTGCCTGCCTTTCCACTGGAGAATCCCAGCTTAAATTAGGATACGTGGTTGGTGTATGTTCCAGAATGAATCCACATAGCCTCAAACTCGATTTACCTCAATAGATTGGTACTGAAACCCTGCTATTCTTCAAACAATAAATCCCTATTGCCAGAACAATTAAACAAGAGTCAAAATAGGATCGAAAGATTTCACTGCTTCCTCAAATAGATAGTTCCTTTTTTCGGAATGAGTACGAAAATAAAAAGGAAGGGACTAGCTAGGGTGGGATCACCTCCACCAAAAGTAGTCCAAGAGAGAATGGGGTC